>JANDKJ010000651.1:0-13498 GCA_028551335.1 Armillaria sp. CMW 4456 | reverse complement strand
CTAATCCTCCCAACAATCTCAACAATGAAGCCCAGCTGCTTGCTGACTTCATGAATTTAATCTGTGGGTTAACCAATCAGCTCAATAATCCCCCACAATATCCAGTCCATACAAAGGTTAAGGAACCTGACACCTTTGATGGTGCAGACCCACAGAAACTAAAGGCCTTCATTGTCTCCCTCCAGTTGAACTTTAATGACTGACCAGAAGCTTTCTGGGCAGATGCTGCTAAAGTCAACTATGCCATTTCCTATCTGTCCAGAGTCACCCTTGACTGGTTTGAACTGGACATCCTCCAACCCAACCACCTCAATCCCCCAGCCTGGACCCATTCTTTTGCTGCATTCCTTGCAGAACTCTGGAATAACTTTGGCCCATTTGATGCCGTCGGAGATGCTGAAGATGAACTGGAAAATCTTTGCATGCAAGACAGTGACTGGATTATGAAGTATATAGTCCGTTTTAACCAGCATGCCACCATCATTGGATATGGTGACAATTCCCTCCATCATGCCTTTTACCATGGACTTTGTCCACGAATCAAGGATGATATGGCTCATCATGGTAAGCCTAACAATCTACAGGATATGTGTAATCTGGCCCAGGAGCTGGACACCCACTACTGGACCCAGAAAGCTGAGATTTCCTGGGAAAACCATGATAGGCTCTCTAATCCCTCCTCTTCTTCCTCCTCTAAATCCAAGAATTCCCAATCTGGCAACTCCTCCATGGCCCCAAAACCATCCAACTTGGGATCTTCATCCTCCAATTCCTCAGGCACCTCCAAGAAGCCCTATGCTGACAAGCTAGGCAAGGATGGCAAGCTCACACCTGAGGAAAAGGAATGTCGCTGCAAGAATGATCTCTGTATGTTCTGTGGTAACAAGCACAAGACCAAGGACTGCAACAAGTGAAAAGCTGCAGCTGCAGCCCATGGCTGTGCAGCTGAAGTTACTGAAACCACTGCCTCTATTGAACCAGCTCCTGTCGAGTCAGAAAAATAGAGAGCAACCCTGTTTCCTCCATGCAAGGGCAGGGTTGCATTGACTGTCATTGCACCATGGAGATCATCACCCTCAATGCTGCCACTCTTTCCAACCATTCCTTCACTGTATCCCTATCCTCTGAAGTCAATTCCAGATCAGAATCTGACGGATCTCCCATTTCCATTATTCTATGTTTTCTTGCTCTTATTGACTCAGGTTCAAGTCACTGCTTCATCAACTCCAAATACATTGAGGACCATAACCTCTCCACCACTTCCATCCCTCCTGTACAACTTCAGCTCCTTGACAGCTCCTCTGGATCTCACATCTCCCAATCCATTACTCTCCCAGTCCAGTTTCTGATGGGAGATGTCTTACCCATTGACTTCTATGTCACTCATCTAGATTCATCCTGTAACCTTGTCCTGGGATACAACTGGCTCTCTCACTTCAATCCGTTGATTGACTGGGCAGTAAACAGTATCATTTTCTGCCCAAAGCTATTTGGTGTTTCTCATTCCCTCAGTGCTCCTGCAGCTGATGACACAGCAGTGCCAGCTCACCTGGACCCTTCTGGTCCACTCCCATCCAGTCCCACTCCGAGATCCTGATGGACTCTGCTGCCTTTCGAACCCATTTATTCCTATCCCTCCATTCCATTATTCTCTGCTTCGGTCTCACCCAAGATATCTATTATTTCCACAGCTGCTTTTGTCTGAGCTTGTGCAGAAGAAGGTGCACAACAGTACACCCTTCAACCCTCTCTGCCAAGTATTAGTGGCCAGGCTGTCTCCACTGGCCCCATGGATTTATCAGATGTCCCACCAGAGTATCACGAATTTGCCGATGTATTCAGTGATTCCCTATCTGAGAAACTCCCCAAACATCACCCATTTGACCTCAAAATCAATATTGAGGAAGGCACTTCACCCCCACTTGGACCCATCTATTCCCTCTCAGAATCTGAACTCAAAGCTCTATGAGAATTTATTGATGATAACATCTGTAATGGCTTCATCACTCCCTCACATTCCCCCCACGGAGCTCCAGTACTCTTTGTCAAGAAGAAATCTGGTGAACTTAGGCTCTGTGTAGATTTCTGCGGCTTGAACAAAATAACCAAAAAAGACCATTACCCACTTCCTTTAATCTCTGATCTTCTTGACTCCATGCACTCTGCATGCCTGTACACTAAACTCAACCTCTGCCACACCTACCACCTAGTCCACATAGCTGAAGGAGATGAATGGAAAACTGCATTCCAGACACATTATGGATCCTTTGAATGGTGTGTCATGCCATTCGGACTCACCAATGCCCCAGCAGCCTTCCAATGCTTTGTCAATGAAATCTTCTCTGACATGCTGGATGTATCCATTGTTGTCTACCTTGATGACATCCTCATCTACTCCAATAACCCTGCGGAACACCATGAACACGTATGTGAAGTCCTATGCAGACTACGAGCTAATTTGCTCTATTGCAAAGGATCCAAATGCGAGTTTCACTGGGATTCTGTGGAATATTTAGGCTACATCCTCTCTCCTGAAGGCTTACACATGGCTGAAGACAAAGTTAAAGCCATCATTGACTGGCCAGTACTGCGGAACGTTAAAGATATCCAATCATTTCTTGGTTTTGCTAATTTTTACCATTGTTTTATCCATGAATATAGTGAAATTGTCTTGCCCTTAACTCGTCTCACCCATAAGGGCATTCTGTGGAAATTCGACGATGACTGCCTGGCTGCATTTAATGAGCTCAAGCAGGCATTCACTCACACTCCTATCCTCACCCACTGGATTCCTGACCACCAACTGGTTGTGGAAACTGATGCATCTGACTATGCTATTGCTGCCATCCTCTCCATCTACCTCAAGGATGGTGATATCCACCCCATTTCCTTCCTGTCCCAAACTCTCCATGGTGCTGAACTCAATTACAATACCCATGATAAAGAGCTTCTAGCCATTTTTGAAGCCTTTAAATACTGGCATCATTACCTCGAAGGTTCCATGGACTCCATTGATGTTGTCACTGACCACAAGAACCTCAAATACTTCTCCACTACCAAGATCCTTACTCGATGACAAGTACGGTGGTCTGAATTCCTTTCCCAGTTCAACCTGGTAATCCGGTTCTGACCAGAGAAACTAGGTGGAAAACCAGACGCACTCACTAGACGATGGGACATCTACCCTAAAGAGGGGGATAGCCAATATGCTCAAGTCAATCCTCATAATTTCCACCCCATGTTCACTCAAGAACAGCTCTCTGCCTCCCTCTGTGCTACCCTCCTGGAAGGTCCAGTACTCCATGCTAGTGCTATCATGGATATTGATACCCTACACTCTGATATCAAGCAAGCACAACCCATGGATTCCGTGACCTTGGAAGGTTTCTGCCTCGCCTCTTCATCCAATCCCTCTCAGTGGTCCATGGACAAGTCAGGTATTCTACGCCTTGACAATCGCATATACGTCCCAGACTCCGCTGACCTCCATCTGTGTGTCCTCCAGAACCATCATGATCATATCCTGGCAGGTCATTTTGGCCAAAACCACACCCTCAAGCTGGTCTGCCGCAATTATACCTGGCCACAGATGCATGAATTTGTTCGCCACTATGTTAAATCCTGCACAACATGTGGTTGCAATAAAACACCTAGACACCATCCATTTGGTTTGCTCAAACCCTTGCCTGTACCATCTTGACCATGGGACTCCATCTCCATGGACTTCATTGAACAGCTCCCAGAATCCAATGGATTCTCTGCCATCCTAGTAGTTGTTGACCATGCAAGTAAGCAAGCCATATTCATTCCTACCCATGATACCATTAACTCCTCGGAACTTGCCCAACTCTTTGTGGCCCATGTCTTCTCCAAGCATGGTGTCCCCAACCACATCACCTCTGACTGTGGATCTGAATTTGTCTCCCAATTCATGTGTGCCCTTGCTAAAGCCCTCGATATGGAGCTTCACTTTACCTCTGGATACCACCTGGAAGCCAATGGACAGACCAAATGTGCAAACCAAACTCTCAAACAGTATGTCCATATCTACTGCTCTTACCAGCAAGACAACTGGGACACCCTCCTACCTATTGCTGAGTTTGCATACAATAATGCTCCAAATGCCTCCACTGGAATCTCTCCATTCTTCGCTAACAAGGGATACCACCCAAATATCACAGTACACCCTGAACATGACATCGCTTCTGCCCAGGCCCATGAATTCATTGTCAACCTTGATGACCTTCACCAATTCCTCCAAGATGAAATTGCCCAAGCCCAGTCTCACTACAAACTCCAGGCTGATAGATGACGGTCCCCAGCTCCAGACTTCAAAGTAGGTGATAAAGTCTACCTGAGTGCTAAACACATTAGGACCACTTGCCCTACTGTGAAATTCTCTGAAAAATTCCTTGGACCATTTGATATCATTGCCCAGCCTGGACCCCACTCCTTCACTCTCAAACTCCCTGCAGACCTCTGATCCATTCACCTAGTATTCCATGTCTCTCAACTCGAACCTGTTGAAACCAATACCATTCCCAATCATGACCAACCTCCTCCTCCTCCAGTTGAAGTTGATGGTGAAGAGCAGTATGAGATTGCCCAAATCCTCGACTCAAAGCTCAACTGTTGATTCCACTGCCCACTTTTGTATTGTGTCCAGTGGTTAGGTTACGAAGGCACAGACAAAGAATTTGCATGGATCCCTGCTACCGAGTTCTCCATGGACGAGTACATTGAAGATTTCCACCATCGCTACCCAGACAAACCAGGTCCATTATCCAAGGTCACTGTCCACAAATCCACTCTCCATCATCCTTGATTGCCTTTATTTCCATGGACTCCATTCTGACCATTTCAAATTCAATTCTCAAAAACTATTGCAAATTCACTCCCTAATCCAGAATCAGTTCCTCATAATCATTACCCTCATTACTCATGTGTGGGATCCCATGGACTCTGCTTCTCCAATTTCAAATTAAATCCTGGATTTCTATTGCAAATTCCACTTTCTAATAAGGAACAGACTCCACCAGACTCCATCTTCAACTTTACTATACATGCATGAAACTCCATGGACTCTGCCCCTCCAATTTCAAATTATACTCTAGAATCATATTTCAAATTCACACCCAAATTTCCATCAGAACCCATGGAAGGCTATCTTCACTTGATTTATCCATGCCTTTCCAAGAAAGTCCAATGTATATTCTGCCCCTATAGGCACCACGCAATCAAGATGTACTACAAGTCCAAAAAACAAGATTATCTATATACAGCTATAAGGGATCAGGAGCTCGGATACACAGCATCCGCCATCTCCACATCCTCCTCTTCCTCACTCCCTTCGCCCTCATTTCCTACTCTATCACTTTCCTCCTCGGACTCTGCAGACATATCCACCAGCCTATCCAAGGCCTCAATACCAATGGGCCTCCCCCCAGGCTTCATCTCCTCTCTCATGTCTTCCTCCTCACCCTCCTCCTCAGAGTCCATGATGAAATACTCATCTGAATTCCTCAACAAGGCCTTCCAGAAGGCCCACTCGCTCCTCCAGCCCCTGATGGCATAGAACTTTGCCTGTGCCTCCCGAAAAGCCCTTGCTGCATCCTTAGCCTTTTCAAGGCCCCCTTTGCCAAAGATCCCAGACCAAAGCTGTATATTGGCCAACTCAAAAGGATCACCACCAGAAAAAGTATCGTTGTCAACAACATACTTTCTCCACACTTGCGTGACATCCTTGTCAAGGTGCATCCTCATCACCCAGTGGAGGGCCTTGGGTTCTGCAGCATCCAAATCCTTCAGCTCTGTGAGCGACGTCTCCCACTCCTTCTGGTGGAGTTCCAATAAATAGTCTGGCAGATATTCTACGTCGTCCCCAGAATGGTAATCATCAACTAAGTCATCAACCTGGGCCCAGACTTCATCCACCTTGCACTCCACCCTTTCCAACTGCACCTCCATCCCATCCAACCTAGCATGCAACAACTCCAATAACTCTATGATCTTCCCGGAGTCCAGAAAAACTCCTTTGACACCAAAAAGACACTTGCTCTTTTTGATCTGGCACCATTCACAAGAACAACCCTTCCTGACAATGCACTGGGATCCCTTGGAGCAGCAACACATACACCTGTCTAAGGCCAGGTCAAATCATGCCACACAACAGACCAAGGCACTCACCATCCCCAGTAAACTCCACACCATCAGTCTTGATTCATTTCTTTAGGGGCTCCGACAGCCCCACAGACTGTTCATCCTTGCTCTCAATGATTGAGACTGACTTCAGTTTCCTTTTCTTCCAGCTGACAGCCTCTGTGGACTGCTTTCCCTTTGACAACAGCCACTTCCTAACCTCCACCTCTACCGCCTTTGCCTTACCCTTACTTCTCATTTGCCCCTCAAACTCCAACTTCTGCTTAGCTGCAGCATCTTTATCTGCCCTCTCCTTGTCCCTCCTCTCTTCTAGCTGCTTCTTCTCTGCAGCTTCCTTGTCAGCCTTCTCCTTCAATTTCCTCTTCCTCTCCTCTTCCTCCTTCCTTCTCTCCTCTGCTTCCCGTTTGGCCTTTTCTGTGGCCTCCACAGCCAGCCTTTTTGCCTTTGCCTCCACAATCTTCTTATCCCTCACCTCCTTCTTATGCTGTTCCTGCTCTACCTCCTCTGCAGCCTCTGCCAGCTTCCACTGCTCCTCTTTCCAAGATGGATGCTCCTCCACAGCATTCTTATAAGCCTTTTCCCAGTCATCCCTCGCCTCATAGTACAGACCCAACTCCATGTCATCCATATCTGGAGTTTGCAGCACAACATAGGGCTCTGGAGTTTGCGATGCATGGTAGATTGGAGTTGACATATCAAATAGTGATAAGACTGAGTGGGGATGATGATGGTTTAAAGTCAAGAAGCAAAAAATCATGTGATAACCCTTCACCAAATCCATGCGACTAACCTGGCCATCAGGATTAGTGCTCTTGAGGGCAAGAACACTAAGGGGGGGATACTGTAACGATCATGCCACAGTCTCCATGGCCATTGACTTCAAGACCAATTGCATACCCCAACCGGACTCCACAGACTCCGCTCTCCATTCTTCCTTATCAAATTCCTTTCATATTTCAACTACTAATTTCACATAATTCATTTATCATATTTAGACTCCATTATGGTGGCAAATAGGTGTTATATTGGAGTCCACAGGTTTCCTCAACTCCTCTAGATACAGACTATTCCAGACCCATTACCTAGACCCCAATGATGAGCCTCAGGGCTCTGTATGCTCCAATTTTGTGGATTTATCCCTTTAGCAGACTTTCAGCAAACCAATCATTCCACACAAGCCCATATATACTTTATAGGGCTTTTCTGACACTTTTCTGATGCCAATACCTTGGCAATACTCTGAAAACTCCATTTTTGACCTAAAGCCATGGATTTAGCACCGCCATTACCAGAATAGGACCTAGAGTGCATTGCCAACATCTCTGGCATTGCTGCATCAAAGCACAAAGGCACAGCCATGTGAGTGGAGCTTCTCAACATTGATCCAGCAATCATAGGGGCTTCATCACAGCAATTTGACAATTTCCACAGCACAAACACCCTTTGGCGACTTTGGAATTAATTGGTTATTGCTGTATAACCACGAGATGTTGACACACACAGTACTTTGGCAGTACTCAGCTATTTCTGATGAGTATTCTCAACTCTGACACTATGAATAAGGCATAGTCTAATGCTGGAACTATGAAAATCAAAGATGCAGACATGAATAAGACAATGCACAAGATCTGCTGTATAGTCAGAAGGTCAGAAACACATATGTTAATGCATAGCCTTCTAGATATACCACAAGGATGCCATTTATTTATATCTTACTATATAAACATGGTAATTTCATACTGTACACCAGTTACTCTCTCTATTCCATTCCCCCACATACACACATTGACTTGTTTACCTCAGTAACTCACCCAGCTTTGACAATACTGATAGTACACGTTTAATAGCAATTTTGTTTGCCACAAAGCCGAGCTTGATGTAGTTAAAGCTGAGATGCTTCACAACCATCCATCGACCTAAAACCTTGACTCTCATCATTGTTTTACTTCATTACTGGCATTTGCTCAGTGTTAGTAAGTGATAACCATGCAGTACTCACCTCTTTTAGTTTTATAGGAAAGAATTAGCTTCAATTTCACAAGATCAGATTAGTTTTAACAGTTTTCATTTTCACAAGGCATTAGCAAACCCATTTGGGCATCAAGAGCAGACAAATAGTATTGGATAGTTGTAGGGCAGCTCTATTGCGAGTATTGCAAGGATAGGTTTTGAACAGATTTAGTATTGACAGATTGACAGATATAGGGCAGCTCTATTGTGAGCTTTGCAGGAAATAGTATTGACCAGTTATAGGAATTGATTTGACAAGAGATAGGACCAGACAAAGGAAACAAAGTATAGTTTGACAGAGATTGACAGTTTATAGGAATTAGGAAGAACAGAATTGTCACAGATAAAGCTGAGGAGACCAGAAATCAAGATGAGACCTGCTATTGCACTGCCATAGCCACAGAAACATCGACACAGACCCATACTGAGACGATTAGGAGCTCATTTAATACCAACATAATACTGACAGATGTTTTACACATCCCAGTTTCTTTCCCATCCATTTTCCCAGTTTTACAACATACACCAGACCAGATAACAGAGACCAAAGGTGACTCAGAGTGTCAGAATCTGTAGTAACTTCTCATGAGACTAGAGAGAAGTCCCTCCAAAGACAACAAGCCAGTCAATGTAGGACAGCCTGATTCGTCCAGTATCAAATACATATAGTGTTTTGCCAGTGGAATCGACACGAGTACAGAGGTACTCAGAAAGCTTGTGCACAAACAAACAACACACCTGAGGAGTGGCTTACAAACAAAACTAGTTGTTCTGTAATACCGACACAAAGCTGAGACACCACTATTTCCATTTTGGTTCTTCACATGGCAATATTCCAGAAGTATCCAACAACTATTCACCAGTTTACATTTGGAGATCACTAAACCATCTGACCACCTCATCACCGGTCAGGAATTTCTGTGATTCAGTGCAGAGTTCAGTGTCTCAGTAGACACTTCAGCTTGTGTTTTGTGTTCAGTGTGTCCCCAGTATTGTGTAAACCCCACCTGGTCAGATCAGACCTTTAAAATCAACTGTATTTGTCCACCAGGCAGCTATCTAATACAGGGAGTTTTGTGCTACGATTTATATCTGCCCCTACAAACTTGTCAGGTTGGTGTTTTGTGTGTGTTGAAGTGTTTTCGATCCACCAGGTCAATTGCATCTCCCCACAGTCACCAGCCCTTTCAGAATATATGTGAGCCAAGAGCATTTCCATTGTGACACAGAAACTGTAACAAAGGGTGTAGTAGCTGTTAACAAACTCTTGCACATTCAATGAGCCATTGCCATCATTACCATTCTCCTTCATGCCTCGTTAACTATAAATGTTATCGGCAACTGGTTAACAATACACCACACATTCATTCACAATGGACAAAATTTTTGGACCATATATTTTGACTATGTATACAATGCCTCCTCAGCAGTTTTTTGGGTATCGGAAGGTTCATTATTCATCAGTACCATCATTTCTGACTCATATATTGTATGTGCAATTCTGCTGGGTGTTATTCATGTCAGTTTACCTTTATTCAGACTCTAGATTTGGTGCTGCTGGATAATATGGGGGCAGTACTGGCTTATTGTTCTGCTTCCAATATTTTCCCTATTTTCTGCAACTGGTATGGTGTCTGCACATTTCTACCATTTTCAAGCTCATAGTTATTTACACAACCTTTGATATAGTGTCAAGGGCTATGTATGTATATTGTAACTACAAGGATGTCAACACACTCATAAATGTAACATACATGCTCTATGTATCCTTCATTCTGGTGATGACATTATATTGCACCTTGCTCATCATATACTGCATCACAGGTGTTGCTAGTGTCAGGCATGGACAGGCAGGTCGGCTGGGAGTTTTTCATCATTTCATTGAAGTACTGGTGGAATCCTCAGCTCTCTACTCAATATCTCTGGTCCTGGTTTTGGCTGTCATCATTCGCAAAAGTGTAATGATATCTTACCTTGATAATATGGCTGGCATTATAAAGGTGTGTCCATGATCCTCAACTCTCCTTTTGTGATCTTAAACAAACTTACACAGGGAATTGCAACCACACTCCTTGTTGGCCAGGCAGCAGCAGGGTATACATGCCCTATGGAAGACAGAAATGGAAGTACATTATCATCACTTCATTTTCAAACACCTTCAGCACACAGTAAAACAAGCTCTCAACATGAAGAATCCACTGTTGAGAGCTCAGTCCTTGTAATCGACATTGAGGCCCAACCAGAGCAGGAAGTCATCATAATCAAATGAATTTGGACCATCATTATTGTCACTATCCTTTTCGATCATGGGATCCTACCTTCCTGATTTTTTACCTGATTCTGAAATAGGATCTATACCTGTGTAACTTGCTTCTTTGCCCTTTTACACTATGCATGTGCTTAAGAACAGCAAATCATCATAACCAATTAATACAGATAGTTCTTCATATTGAATTTACATTTTTGGTCACAGTACTATAGTATCTGCAAGACATGGGAGGTAGGTCGCTTCAGCTTCCATCCCTCCCCTTGCACAACAAGGATATAAGTATCAAAACATAGACATGTGAATACTTTTTGGTCCATGCTTAGCTGAAATCATTGAACTTATCCCCATGGCTGACCATGCCTTTCAGATGTGACCTGCATGTCAATGACCATATCCCTTGCCTCCTCAACTTCCTCATTATTGAATGCTTTCCTTCCTATGATGGTCCTCAACTTATACCTGGGGCCTTCATGGTCAGACTCAGCAGTGGGCATAGCAGAATAGGCATGCCCTCACCCCCACACCCCATGACAGCTGAGGGGAAGAGCTTCCTATAAAGTATGATTCCACAGATCAACGACTTGATGTCATGCTCAATGCTGTCCTTCTCTTTGTCATCTTCCTCCTTACCCAACAACCCTCCAGTCTAATCTTAATGAGTGGTTAGAAAATACATGAAACACTGAACCAATAACAAAAACATAGCTTTAGGACGATCTGGTCGGAATCTTTGATTCTGTATGTAATTTGGTGTCTAGATTTAAATGAGTAAGGGCTTGTTTGCTATTCATTGGCACAGTACAGGATTTGTTTACCGGACATGAATAAAACTCTTCAGATTATTGTGAGATGCTCGTAGGTACATGATGAGTGAGAGGTTATCCTTGAGAAATAGGAGACACAGCATGTCATTCTGCACCATGGTAGGGGATGGGAAGACAGCAAGAGGACCTTGCACGAGCTCCCGCTTTAAGTGCTAGCCTCTACATACCAGCAATCTTGATGAATGGTTAGAGATGCCCAACCAATAGACCTTCAGACAAAAGCATTAAAAGATGATGATGTACCATGACATTTTTGTGGTTCAAAGTGTTTGCTGAGATGCCATGCCTGACTGACAATCCTTTTCCTTTCTGCCTGCATGATCCTTTGGTCAATGCTCTGATCTTGAATATGAATTCTGTTCATTGATACAAGCACCTTCAGCTAGCCTTTTACCCTTTGCATGACTCAACTGTGTCCTTTCATACCCAATGCATATAAAAGAGTGAAGAGAAGTGGTTATCACTGAATGAAAATGATGTATCATCCAGCAACTGCACAGTGAGCTCGTGATCTGATGGGTTGCTTTAAATAAGTAAATTGAGTCCCCAGGGAGTGAACTGCTGCAAACTTTTGGGTGGTTTGTGGGTGGTGTCACATCTCCCCTCCAAAGATGATACCATTCTGCTTTCTTATCCCACCGGTATTAGAGAGCACACACATCAAGTTGATTCCTTTTGATGTAAGCCAGCAGTGGACTTGAAGATGCTGCCTAAAGCTCACTGTCCACATGAGACTGACCTTTGCAATCTGTTCTGATGCCAACAACTATGACCTTATCCATTTGGATCCATATGAGGATGATGAACAGTTCTTTGCCTCCCTCCAGAGCCTCACAGATGCGAATTATTCTGAGTCCTTTGTGACTTGGTTTTAGTGGTGCAAAACCCCATTTTGAAATTTACCCAAAGTGATAGATTGATTCACAGGAATTGTTGGGATAGATAAGAGTAGATAACAATTGATGCTGATGTGCTGGCTACTATATATGGGTTATATTTTAAATATATTTCCTTTTTTATATGTGGTTGCAATTTCCCCTGAGTGGCCAACATGCCAAACCCATTGGGGCACAAGTTATTTCAAATTAATTTCCTTTTTCTGCTTTAAAAACCATGGACTTTGCTATATTATTTGATTTATCTCCTGTGGACATGCTGAACTCATTAGAGCACAAGTTATTTCAAATTAGTTTCTTTTTTTTGCTTTAAAAACCATGGACTTTGCCATGGAATTTGATTTATAATGCTGACAAACTGCTGATTGATATATGTTAGCATTATTATGTTATTATATTATTATATACAAGCTTCTGTCCCATGCCTTTGTCATGATTGTGGAGGGTCTGAGCATGTGAGAGGCCTCCACAATCTTGACTGCAGTATGGAACTTCAGCTTGTTGAGGCCTGCCCCAAACCTGGCTCATTACTCCATTGTGTAGACAATTCTATCTAAGTACATTTGCCAAATTGCACCAGTAATCTACCTTTTATTCATCAGTTAAGTACAAATGAATGCATATTATTAATATATCTGCCTGTTCTTAGTAGACATGATTAACATCAGTATCTCAAACCATAGATAGCTCAACTCTATACCTATACATATCTATCTGCTTAACCTATCAATGGCATGTTTCAATTATCTATAAATCAAGTTCCATAGTGAAGGAACAGTGTAACAGTCTATATCTATGGGTTTACACAATATTTTTATGCTCAATCTAATGAATCTGGCCTCTTTGACATATTCAATAATACAAAGGCATTTAATATCTGCCTTGATATATATATAGCAAATAGCATAGGTAACCTATAGGTATTCTAAGCCATACCCATACTCATACCTGCCAACCTGTGAGTCATAATGGGAAAACTTAGATGGTATGTCCATTGCTATGATATCATGTCTTACTTTTTCATTGTTATTATGGACAATTGTATATAGTCTCCCTCCTCAGCTGTTTCATCTCTTTGAACATCTAAGAGTGAGTTTATTTCATGTATATATTATATTAGTACTTCACATATCTGTAAAATTACAGTCTTATGTATCTACAGGTCAGATAGGTATACAGCTTACAACAGGTATCTCTCAGATCATAGATATCCAATGCCTGTACCCATACCCATATATACCCACCCATCTGACCCACCAGATTTTGCAAAGCCATGCTGTTTCCTATGTACATGCCATTTACTCATTAAGAATCAAATATTTAAAAATGTCTGACACAGA
>JANDKJ010000650.1:0-47775 GCA_028551335.1 Armillaria sp. CMW 4456 | reverse complement strand
ATTAAGTTGGTGGGAAATGGTACTGGGCAGCCAAGGACAATGCAGTGATGCTCATCAGTAGGAACCAATTCCTTTTTGACGAAAGAGACAATGGGTTTTGGTGCGCTATTGTTATCACATGACTAGAAACGCTCTCCTCCCTTCCTGCTGATTTTGTTGGAAGGAGATGTTGCTTGACCTGAATGTTCCAAATATGGAGAAAGACCTGGATCCTTGTCAATGAGTGTATCAGCGGTCGGTGGCCTATGTGTTCCTAGTACTTTCGGAATAATTTCAATAAAATACACGTAGTCGATGGACGTAGGTGCTCACGTACCTCTACTACTACCGCAGGATTGATGTTGTCTGATGATTATTTGCGATTTTTTTGGATGCGCCACGGGCAATAAAGCTAAGTTGGACCTAAGAGGTTGGATCCAAACTGACAGACCAAGCAACACCGACTAGTGCTGTACAATATTATAACAAAGAATACAAGTATATTTCTCCATTGTTTTCACCCCGTTATCAGGACGGAGCGAGGAAATTGAAATTGGAGCCGGGATTCCTGCTGGAAACTGCGTGGCCCCCTGGAAAAACAGGTGTCATATCTGGGTTCTAAATCTAAATCATGAGTGTGTTTTCAGTCAGTTGGCAGCACGCTAACGACGTTGGGACAATTTACATGCATACCTTCCAAGTAACGCACTGCCCTGTCTGCTTCTATCCGGTTGCATCAATATCAGCCCTGGTATTGGCCAAAAGGCAGTGGAAGATCCGGTCACACAAGTAGTTCTGTTAAAGAAGAAGATCAGCAAAAATCGGAAAAAAGATTTGTTGCGGTCTAAGTCGCAGGCTGTGTGGAAACATACAATGAGAGTTATCCGATGCCGAGTGTCCGTACTTACTGAAAGGGACGAGACCCAACGACGCTTTCCCGCAGATCGTCTCGGCATTTGCCGCCGGTTATCCCTGCTGTGGCCCAATTACATGTGTGTTTCCCCCGATTCCCAGAACAATAACAAACCCGTGGATAAGACTTTACACTATTGTTGCCTCGGAAGCGTTTCCGGATCGGTCCTGCAGAGCAAGATCGTAATTCATGTGATTGTTGTTAAGTTAGTCAAACTTCTTCACAATATCTCTTTTCTAGCGATTACTTTACTTGCAGATCAGTTTTTGTTGTCGGAGATTCTGTGGTCTGTCCAGCAGCCTCGCGGATTTGAGTCGCCCTGTTTGTCTTCACCTGAAAGATTCCTTCATCAATGTGATTAGCTCGGCCACTCGATGCGGATCGCCGCCCACGATCTTTCTGGAAGCAGAGAAAACGCAAGAAGCCATGTCTGCATTAGATGTCCCCCAGAAGGACGTGCACTTGAACTTATGCCTGAGCCGTGGTGCAATGGGCAGAGACCTGAGTCCTCTTATGTGCAGAGAAGAGTAGAAATTCAAGGGCTATTTCAATTCCCAACGTTGTCTACTGTAATTGGTGGCGTCGAAAATTGCACCCGAGAATTTATACCTCACTTCGGGTCCTACTAAGGCTGTGCCTCCGGATGGAGAAGTAAAGACAAAGACTCTCACGCTTTATGCGTCTATATAGAGAACTTCTCTAAGGTATGCAAGAATATTCTTCGACACGATTTATTCTAGTCTATTGAGGCTCAACGTCCTTCCTTCGCCTCCAATTCGAATACTGTCAGTATTCCAGGTGTGTGATCGCCGCACGACGTCGCATATCCTTGGGCATGGCTTGACATTATTTCAGTATTCCTTTCGTCTTACAAGGTTGAATTTTCTGCCGAGAGCTTTGAAGACTCGTTGTCTTTTGACATCCAATTCTGATTCTGGTAACAGGCCTTGACAAATTTGATTTTCCGCCACATCCAACTTTTACCTCCTCGAATCAAGATTTCTTTGCACTCACCCTCTCAACAACAATATCGTTACTTATTTTTCGTCCCTCACTATTCGAATCTCATTACTATGCCTGTGAGTCCCGGCATCATTTTAGGAACGAGAGTCATCGTTGACTCGTGTATTAACTACAGAACAGACGTCATCTATGTAACGATTGTAGAAAAGTCTTGTGTTCAGCCCACATCCTGAGAAACCATAGACTAGTAATACACGCTTCCGAGGAGGAGAGGCTCCTCCAGTGAGTAAATATTTTCGCTAGAACACAGAGTGTACTGAATAAGCCACAATTGATCAGTTCTTACTATTGTATGTGCGGTATCGACAGCATACACAGAAACGTCATTGCAAACCACATTCCGAGATACAGTAGGTTTTTACCGATATAATCACCTACACTTCTCTGAATGTCGTTCGATCTACGCAGCACCGGCAATAAGCCTGTATATCGTTGTGACATCTGTACATTCCCGGTGGCCAGGGAGGGGTCAATGAGGGGTCATAATTTCACAGCTAGCCACAGGCTTGCCTTGAGCTCCGCGGAATTACGGTCTGAGGACTGCTCGACTAATTCTGCCTCCACCGCTGAAGAAATCAAAACTATTGAGCGATTCTTCGAATTCTACGGCTACGGACCTCTGACACACACAGAATACACTCTGTATCAGTATTTGGTACATGATTCAGAGGGGAAAACAGTCTCTACACCTCCAGCCACCCCGTCATCCGCTACTCCGGTCGCTGCGAATCCTTCAAGTCCTTTTCCAGCCGTTGCCCGTGCCGCCACACCTAGACCCTCTTCAGAATACTACGTCGACATCCCAGAAGAATATCGTCTACCTCCTATTGATCCAGACCGCCGTGATTGCTACACCACTTCTTCCAAGCTCCCTGTATTGCATCCACGGCTCTCTTAAGAGCCCTGAGTCTATCATCGCTACCAATGGTATGAATGATAAGTGAACTGTGGAATTCCAGAACTATCCCATGCCAACGAAGGACATCTACGAATCAACGAAGAATGCTTTGCGTGCCTCATTTCTTTTGTTCTCTATCTGCTCTCGTTCCCGCATCTACTGTCATAATGCTATGGATTTCCTGCTATGCAGTCATCCTCTGGTACGGGGTATTGATATGCAAAATTTGATCATATGAAAGTTAAGTTATCCTATTGTTGATCCATACGCACATGTGCATCTAACTGACGCCGTCTGTATATTCGTTTGTCTGTGACAAAGGATATTCATTCGCAACATATATCCTTCTTGGTTTCGTGTGTACCTACATAAAGTGCGTTACGTCAGGCATGATGAGTACAGTTCCCGCTGTTAAGTTGCAGTCGTCATTGATAAACAATGAATTAGAAAGGAGAGGATGCCGGTCCTGTATTTGCGCTTTAGTAAGTATAGTGTAATGAAGAATGCGTAAATCAAACGAAAACGGGGGTAGCCAGCGGAGGTAGCCGAATTCACCACCACAGTATAGCCTAGAGTTAGAAAACTCTGGGAAGACGTTAAAGCAAGAAATGAATGTGTTATGATGGCTTCTACCTACTACACGCCCCGTTTGCCTTCGGTCTGCAGTGCGAGCGTTTACTTCTGTTGATGTTAAAGGGATTCAGCATTTCGTGCTTAATCGATTTGAGTCCAAATCGAGTCCGAATGGCGCGCACTTCTTTGATAGAAGACGTCTATAATTCGTCGCTCCTAATCTTCTCCGGGTTGTTTACACTTCATTAGACTACGGCTCGCACAGGTATTAATGGGATCATAGTGGAGGCATATAGAGAACCAGAAAAGTATCCTTGGCCACCATATACGACGCACACGCCACGCATATACTCAGCCCACTCCGCCTTCATTACGGTGAACTTGGACGTTGAGACTGCGTATGCACATCTCTGTCCATTGGCACAAGGATGATTTTACTGATGTCGAAGACAAATTATGCGCCTAGGTAGGAGGCGAGGAGGCGTAATCATAATTAAGAGCGATCATCCCCTAAGATGTGCCGCTTCGGCATGGCTGGAACCTGTCCAACGACAAGTAGCATGGTAGATCGCACCTGGATGGCGGTGCAGATAATGTATCACATGTATGGGCGGAAGACAAAGATCGGAGGGATGTGATCCCAAAGTACGCGATCTCCGTCTGATCGTATCGAGATGATGAATGCAGTTTAAGTGGTTCTGTGGATTCTGTTTGAGACAAAAGGGCGGACCATATGAGGATTGTTGTGCGGAAGAATGTAAGATGGACGTGCCCGCCCCCGAACGGGCTAGGCTGACCTTTTTGGGCGACTTTGAGTTGATGCAGACGTGTGTGGACACTGCAAGAGATATATGAGACCAAGATGATCGGCAGGGATACGAGCAATGACGCCGCCATGGCCCAGGGGGTACGAGCGGAGTTCGAGCAGCAACTGATGATACTGGAGAATTCATCGATACGTAAACTGACGTTTATAAGTACCGCTTTGTCGTTCTCGTGGGTGCACCAATCTGGCTGATAACTGTGGTATTGATGTATATTTTGTTGGCGGTGGATATAATACCGGCTTACTATTGAAATACAGTTTCTTGGGGACGCGTTGAGAGATCCCGTAGTTGTGTTGTGCCACGTATTTTGATGACGATTCTTGATAGAATGAACACGGATTTGAATGCAATTAGATAGTCACAGCCTACCAACGTCAGATCAAGTTTTCCATCAACCTTTCAAGGGATTCTGTGCACGCATACAATTACCGAAACCTCGGACACTGCTCGGGGTGTCAATGCGCAGCTTGATAAACATCTTTTTTCAACGGACGCGACTTTTTGGCTGTACTTTAAATTGAATATCGGTCGATTAGATGGATCCAAGGGTATCCAAGACAGTATATCCGCATCTAGATCGAAGAAAGTCGTTACTTAGCACTTGTAAGCAAAGAGGGATCAACAGGACATACAGTTGTCCATTTTGGAAATTACGACCTCATCACCGTAGCGTACTTTACCTGAGAATCTATCTGACGGCCGCGAAGTGCATCGGTGGTTCTCCATAAAAATGATGATCTCCTTCCTGCCACGTAGAGATGTCAGAGGGACGTATCTACAACGAAAACAACGGCTAACGTGTAAGGTAACCCAAGTTTCAAAAGGACTGAATGATGCGTCTTGAAGTCTTTCTATAGATACAAATGTTAAACATCGGAGTCTTGGTCAATGGCATCGGGCGGCTCACCAAATCACACGACCGTCAACACCGTCTCCCGGTTACTATTCAAAGTTCCATCATTTTGAAGGAATACATGTCTGCACATCAGAACGTGAATAGTGACCGAGAGTCAAATATCCACAGAAAAGACCACGACGCCCCGTCCGTCTTGACCAGCTCTGCAGAAGGACCGGTGCAAGGTGGGTGATTTGACGACAGAAACTGCGTAGAAACTCCAGCTGGCCGTCGCATCCTACATTTGTTGATCTACGGAGTGATCATTCGAACATGGCGGCCAGAGACAGCATGAATACAAGGAGTGGAGAAATTAGACCGTTAGCCCACGACATGCCTCCCCGCAGCCTCTGTTAAATCTCAACCGAGTACATTTTTGAGCGGGACCGGCAGAGATCAGATACCAGAGTTCTGCAAAACCGATAGCGCCCCCCCTGCTCGGTGTTTTGACGCGGCGAGACCAAGGCGTTTCGAGTTCCTCGGAGGTGATGAAAGTGGGGTTTCAGTGGCGGAAAACGTGTCACATCACCTTTACTACGTAAACACGTTGGGCACGTGACCCATTGAAGGCCCACGTCTTTCGTGGTCTTTCGTTTCTTGTCATCTCGAAGTCCCTTGTCGAGTGTTCTCAATTGGAGGCTATCTACACCTATGATACTGGAAACATCTTCTCCCATCGTTCGATCCAAAAAGCCGTGTGAGTGCGAAACCGAGTGATTGTGAAACCTGTGCTCCTGGGAACCTCATCAGATGCATGAAGCTATTCGAACAGTCTTTGCATCAGATTTCTGTTAAAGGCCGGCCTGTGAAGCGTAAGCTTATTCAATGTATTGTACCCACGGACGGCATATTTTTGTGTTGTGTGATGGCTGAATGCTGAGCGCCTATCATTCTAATTGACGTTACTATCTGAAACAGCGGCGGAGGACTGTCCATCAGTATCCAAGACCACTGATACTAGAGGCTTCTCTTCTCCTCAAACGCATAAGGATCTCCATCGGACTCGACGATAATCTGCTTTCACCCCCACTTCCACTTTCCGACGCATTACAGAGTGCGCATATACGACCGCTGCGTCCCACTTACCGGATAGAAGAGGCTGTATGTTGCTCTATTTCGCTTTGTAAATTGTCTTTTCCAATGTGTGATAGGAGATTAATACTCAAATTTACTGAAAAGACTCGTTTGTTGCTTTGCGACTTCCATGGGCATCCAGTTTGAAGACATCACGAAAAATGCGACAGCTGGAATACCCTTCACTCTGACATGGCATCTTGATCCAAACGACGAAGACCCAGGCAACCTCCATATTGAGCAAAGAGAGACGGGTCAGAGTCCGGGCGAAGGAAGAACTGTGGACTACACATTTCCGAACGATGGCACCCGCAACGGGACAGTGATATTCACTTTTTACGAATCTGGGTAGGTTTGTATTATGATCATTCAGCCTTTAATCTTACATTCCGAATTTATGTTGTCATAATACAGGCCTCATATTGTCGATGCATACTACGACGATCCTACGGCACCAATATCTACTCCCCGTACAATCAATGTGAGCAATTCTACGTCAATTCCCAGCTCTACATCGACAAATTCGTATGTTCAATCCTTTATTCCAGTCGTAGCGTCCATGATTGATAATTCCTTTGCAAGCTATAACTCCACGAGTGCATCAAAATCTACTGCGGCAACCACCTCTTCGATTTCTGCCTCAGTGTCCTCTACTACTTCTTCATCCCAAACGGTCACAAGTACCCTGTATGTGAAAGTCTGTTCTTGCCATCATATGCGCCCTGACGACTATTCCAGACTGGCTTCGACAACAAATGAGCCCTCTGTTTCGCCACCCTCGAGTTCGAACGACAATACATTATCTTCTGCGAGCGGTTCAGCATCCAAAGTACCTTTAATCGCCGGTGTCACCGTGGGGTCCTTTGTTTTCATACTAGTCCTTCTAATCGCTCTCGTGTACACTCTTCGGCGGAGGCAGGGCCACAGAAAACAATTTCCTATCATATTCAATGGCGACAGAATGGTCAGAAAGCGGTCGAATGCATCATTCTCACCTCTCACTCCCACAGCAAACGATCTGGATACTTCCACAGACTTTGCGGACGGCGACAAGCATGGATCTTATAGCACTACTTACAAAGACAATAGTATCACTCTGAGTCCCCAGACAGTGTACCTACAACCTGCTCCCTTGGCGTCTAGGTCCGAGACACCGTCTCCGGTTCCCGCCCATACAGACCGACAGATGGAGATTTATGGGGTGTTGGTGGAGAAGAATACTGATCTCATCAGGCTCATGTCGGAGCTGAGGCAAGGCGGAGAGATGCGGAAGGAGATTGAAGGGCTCAAGACAATGATCAAAAATATGGAGGAGGCGCTAATATCGCCCTGGGCGCTTGGACAGTCGGACGAGATGCCGTATGATGTTTCGAAGGCCCTCCATCGGAATTCAACATGGAATGACTGACTGGGTGGTAGAGCTGTAACTCTCCAACGATGTAGGTTTAGATTTTTTAGGTGTAATGATCGTCTGTAACATAAGTAGGTTCTTCAAAACAGACTTGTACGTGACATTTGTAGACGTAAAATCATTGAATGATTCCCTTCATAGTGAATACTGCTTATAGTAAGACTAGAAATACGAGGCAGAGCAAAGCGACAATGAACATATTCAAAATTCCACCTCAAACTATAATGAAGCAATGTACTCTTCGCCTTGGAATTAGGCCACTCCATAATGTCCACCAAGTTTGTGGATACCGTCAAAGTTAATTTAATTGCTCGAGTGTACACTGATGCATCTAATATAGAATACGGTACACAACGGAAGAAAAGGTGCAGTCTGAGATCTGAGAACCTAAGAAACTTGTTCTTAGCGCTAAAATTCGGGTTCTAAACCTTCAAATATAATGCATGAAGTCTGCAAAACACATTCACGTCAGGCCTGTCCCGAAAATTTGTACTCCATGCACAACCCCGTTAACCGGAAGACCTACCGTTCAGTGTGACATTCGTTTAATACAAGGGATGCACTCTGCTTCTAGTGTTCACAACTTCGATTCGAACTTACTACCATGCATAGACTATGTTCTACACTTACAGGCAACTTACAGGGCACCTCGAGTATGTAAATGATTCAGTCCTTTTCAAATGGTGCTGACCCAAGTTTGGATATCCAGTCAAATGCAGCCTACTTGTCACGGTGTATTATCAGCGCACGTTATTGTGATGAGAACTTTCTGGCTGTCGGTACTTTTGGACACCGATTTTGTTACAAAACATCACCGTACAATCAGGTGGGCTTCTCAAAAAGGATATATTTCCCCAAAACAAAAGATGATCTTCATAAGAAAGCGCAACAACTACCAAAATTGCAAAACCGAAAGCAGCATTGCGGGATATCTTGACATAATTCCTATTCAGCTCAAACCTCCGCGCCAGATCGATCGCTATCAGTAGCAACCCCCAAACATGAGTAGGGATCATCTCGGCTCATAGTTTGTGGGTTTTCACATCAAGGCTCTTGACAGTACCTATATTTTAGCGCTGTATTCCTTACACAAATGAAAACTCTTGGTGGAAATTCAGTGAGCCTGTGTAGTTGTCACGATTTGAAGCATCCATCTTCGTCGCCAAAGTCCGGGCCTCATGTCACTTGACCATGCTTGCACCGCTG
Source organism: Armillaria sp. CMW 4456 (assembly GCA_028551335.1). NCBI lineage: Eukaryota > Fungi > Basidiomycota > Agaricomycetes > Agaricales > Physalacriaceae > Armillaria > Armillaria sp. CMW 4456. The sequence continues at coordinate 38,976 of JANDKJ010000650.1, read as the reverse complement.
TCAGAAATCGCCGACAAATCAAAGATCATACGGCACTATATGTACCTCGGGCACGGAGTCCACCTAGACTCGTACCTCAGTCAAGGTGCAACGGACTGCCGCTTGAACCTTTTTACGGGGGACAAAGAGGGCGTGTTTGAGCGCTGTTTTAGCTTTCAACATTGTCCTCCACAATTGGCAGCCTTCAGAACTGCACCCGAGAATTTAGTACCTCATTCTGTTTCACCATAGGGTGCTTCCGGATGGAGCAGCGGTAACAATTGTGCTTTATGCCTCTGTACAAGAGAGTTTTGTTGAAATGAACGGTAATTCTCCAGCCGTTCACTCGGATTTAGCAGGGAACCCTCGCAAACGAGCGAGGGTCATCGTCGTTCATCTACCTATTTATCTACTACTGGTGTACCTAATAGAAGAAATATACAAGGCCGAGTAGGAGAACAGCTCCTGGCATACTGACAAACGAAGATCCCGACGGCCACCACTAAATTTGTGACACTTGATCCTCCAACAAGTTTTTCTAAGATGTGGGAGCCATAAACTTTGATGCGGGTTACTCGCTGCACTCTATTGAAATTAACTGCTTGCTTGGCGTCATCATCGAGTACTTGTGCCATAAATCCAGGTGTGTGATTGCCGTACGACCTTCCAAACCCTTGGGCATGGCTTGATAGTATTTCATTTTCCCCTTCACGTTGTCATCTAGAATAGGGTTTTTATGATGTTCGTTATCTTTTGCAACCCAACTCTGATTTTGGACATGGAAGTCCGAATTCCGCCATAGCCATTCCTCTTCTTATTTAAAGACTTCTTCGCATTTCCTCCAGAAGATAACGCTCTGCATGTATTCCTCCCTCATTCTTAAACTCCAGTCGCTATCACCATGTCTGTGAGTCCTCGGCATTGTTTTAAAGAAGAGCCTTTACGTTGACCTGTGTATCATTCACAGAGAATATCCTGTTCTAGCCACATTACACGACCTTGAACAACATAGATCGGAAGAACATGCATCTGAGATAGAACGGCTAATGTGGTAAGTATATATTTTTCTCTTCCCGTGGAATTCGCCCTCACTTGAATAATGTCATATTTTTGCCGATGGGGTGCTCAAGATATTCGATCCTCGAATATCAAAAATCACATCCGCATACAGTACGTTGTCTTCTGTGATTTCCATTGACCCATATATCATTCACAAAACAATAGTCAATCTTATCCTTGTGGTGAATGCTCCGAAGTGCTTACCAGAGCAAGCGACCTGGACCGGCACAGGTTAGCCAAACATGCAACCTATGAGAAAAGGTTGAGGTGGTAAGTATATGTTTCTCTTTTAATCTGGAAGGTACCCGCTGAGCATCAATTGACCAGGTCCTATTGCCGCTACGGTAGACACAGCGTACAACGGAGAAATATCGTAGGACACATTCGAACACAGTACGTTTTCTTATTGAGACCCCGGCACCAGTCTAAATCCGCCGATCCACCCAGTACATGCGGAACGATTCGGTGTGACCGCTGTACATTCGAGGCTACCAGTGACGCGACCTTGACCCGCCACCATAGAGAAGAAGACCACCCGAAACTCGGCAGGCCTACCCCAAGCCTAAGGCAACGCCAATCAAAAAAATCCCAGCCTAACCCGTCCTCACCGTCACCTGAATCCCGAACCGTTCGCGAGTTCACCGATACCTACGGCTATGGACCGCTAACATACCGGGAATATACTTTCTATCAGAGGCTTGTGAACGATTAACAGGCACAAGTGCCATTTCCGTCTTCATGCGACCCAACGACAGTGACACAAGCTCGTGCCTCCCTCAAGAGCTGTTCCCTTCATTTCTCGTGCTGCCAGACCCACACCCTCTACGGTGCTTCCTCACCATCACGGAACGCTCTACTAGTCATCGCCTACGACTCATCGTCGCTCGCTACCGCATCACTATCCCACTACACATCCAAAGCCACCGTATTCCATCTAAAGCTTCTTTTCAATCCTTTTGGGTATCATTGATATGCGGCACCATACTGATGACTGATGGGAAGAACGCTTTGCCTGTTTCACTATTCTTGCTCCATTATCTATACTGTTCCCATTTTTCATTCTACAACTCGTCATGTTATTCAGTTTGTATGGTTTTCTCGCTGCATTACTCTTGACTTCATTTTTAGAAAGATTTGTTAAAGGTAACCAACTTCTGTCTAGAATATTTTGAGTCTTTCTATTCCTTATAAATTTATAAGATATCTAATGATTCAAATTGACCTTGACCCTTTGATGTCGTTTAGTATTACGAGATTGATAAAATAAAGTCATATATTTCGGTGAGTGAAGAAATAAAATCTACTCATAAACGATGGGTAATCACGTTGTAGTGGTGGAGTGCTTAGGCTACAATTTTGGGTCACCTAATTGATATAGCGCCCAGTGAAGGTGTCAGTTGTATCCCATACGGACGAACATAGGTTATCTGAGTTATCGAGAACACAGTGGGCACAACATTCCACGTCTTCTGTGTTTCTTTGCGTTTATAAAATCAGTAAAGGTTTGGATGTTTTCTTTTCATCCTTGACTTTACCAGAGCCTTAGATCTGAAAGATTTGTATTCACGATTGTAACATTCATGGAAAATGCACTAATATTCGTATCGCAAGAAGCCGGACATTTTATGACGAAGCTCACTCTGGTAGAGTACCCGTAACTTAAGTGGCTCGGTGTGTCAGACACATGTCAAATCCGCATAACAATTACACCACCTCAAATTCCAGCTGATACCGATCGTTCTGTCAGTTCGTAAATACAGAGAAAACGACCTTCAATATATTCGTCGTAAGGCACTAGAACTCTTCCTGGAAGAAACTTAGCGTCATTCGATCTTTAGTCACCGTCAAACCAATCTTCAGGGGGCGCCGAACATCCGCTACATCGAAAGCTTGGTTTCTCTGTTGGTGAGGGTCGTGCGCCGTCATATGGATATTATAATTGCCTCGTTGTCTGTCATGAACAGTGGAATACGAATACGATAGTGCGACAGGCGCGTGTGCAAGCAGGAACGGGCTGGGCTCTACACGAAGAAGGTTTCATCGACTTAAATCCCTTCTCTTGAGAATGCGGAAGTAAGTATAGCGTACTCGTGAGAGCCTATCAATGTATTTGCGTACCGATACTGATTGTGATAGAATTCAATATTGCGAGAATAGATGGCGACACGGTAGAAAAGGCTTGCCATGTCGGAATGTCGATCCAATTCCGCTCCAGAAGAAGTAAGAGTACATCATCTGTGTCGCATAAAGAATGAGCTCTTTCAGTATAGCAAGGAAGGGAGCAGCACCCACATATTAACCACTATACCTCGCCTTTCGCAGCAAAGGTGAAGAGCATCAACTAAATCCTTCGGAAATACCACGCAAGTTTTGGTGCCAGGTATTACAGGTTATCAAAATACTGCCGAAGCTAGGAGATACTGGATAGCCGTGTTATTTTGCAGAATTTGTAAGAATAGCAAAAGGGCTGTGATCTTTGGCTTTCGAGAGCTCATCCACTCCTGCACCATTTTAAGTGTATCTTCGACCAAAAGGAAACGATGACAAGAGTGCACTGTCACAGCAGCCTCGCGACCAGGGGAGCAGGGATAGGAATCACAGGATAGTGGCAGTTCCTGAAAAACAGCGAATGACGGCGTGACCGTGACAATAACATCTTGGTCAGCGACCACCCCAACGAACAAATAATACCCGATTGCCATGTCTGCGTCTCAAAATCTGGTGTACGGTCCGCACTTGCTATATGTTTAGCTTTTATGCTCTCATGTGCTCGTACTCTCGACCTGTGCATCAGTAATGCCCGACATGACTGTTGCAACTATTAACAAAGAATCAAGTCTGAGTTTTAGGCTGTCGCAGCGGTTCTGCTTCCGTCTACTTATACATGACGAATACTTGCTACTGTATGTGAGGAGAAGAACTTCCGTACACAAAAGTGCGCCCAATTCTCCCATTCTTATATTTCTTTCGCTCACGGCATCTGTAGGGCAACAAGTGGTTTCTAATTCCCGTTCTACGGTTTGAATGATGTTTATCGTTTGCACCACCATCTTCCGTAGTGTGAAAGGTTTGAAGGCACACTTGCAATAGCGCTTAGAATGCAGTCATCGCGTCTGTTAGGTCTAGAAGCAATGGCTGGAATGTTCGTTGCCATAAAACATTCTGCTTCTTCCTTTCCAGCTCTTCTTACTGTCTGATGGATTGACACACCTTGCCCCGAATAACAGAGTCTCACGAAGAAAGCAAGACTCGGATGAGCTACCATATACTGCCATTGAATTCTACTTCGCTAAAGAAACGAAACCAGTACCCTGTTTCATCCAAACAACGGCTTCTGCTTCTCTAATTCTTGGCCAATACGCGGACTTGCCTTGTTGCCTCCAGAATATGCCCCTCTTTGTCCTGCCCTACTTCCTCTCTTTGATGTGTACTCACTATCTCTAACTGAACTATCCGTCGCTGTCGGGTGTGCCAGATAGGTTCTGCTGGACCGTGTTCCCACAAAGCGGTGAAGCAGTCGAAGCTGTGCAGTTCCATAGCACAGCCCGAGCTCCTCTTGTCTGCTATACGCCATCTGCTCATCTCAATCTGTGCCCTCGGTGCGAATATTACTGACGGGACTTTGAATATCCGTCTACATGCGGTCCACTTGGAGCAGTATTTTATCAGTGCTCGTTATCTCAATTGGTATCTTCAGCTTCAACTCGCTGTCGGCGCTTTTCGACATCGTTTTTAAGGTAATTTATATCACATGCTGCTGATATCAAACATGTTTCCTCTCCTAAACTGTTACCGAAGGTATTTCTAATATTCATGAAACATCGTCAGTAAACTACGTCGCAGAATAAGGTAGGCTTCTTAACAAGGATATATTTCTTCAAAAGAACTCACCGATTGCAGCAGAGACCAAGAGGTGACCACTACCAAAATTCCAAGACCAAATGCGGCATTGCGGGATATTCCGCCATAATTCCTACTCAGTTCAAACTCGTGCTCCATCACAATCGCCATCAGTAGCGACCCCCAAGCATGAGTACCCTGTTACATATGGACCATCTCGGCCTTTGGTTTGTGGTCGACCCTGCGTTTTGCGGTCGACCATACAATCAAGGCGTTTGTGATTTTTCACGACAAAACTCTTAACAATATCTCTATTTCAGCACTATATTGCCTTCGTAAAATCAAGTTTGTTGCTGGACATTCAGTGGCTTGTCTAGTCGCCAGGTTTCAAGCGTCCCTCTTCGCCGCCAAAGTCCAGGCCTTACAGTCACCTTATCAATACCACGAGCACGAAACTAGTTGTCACTTGATCTTGATTGTATCGTTTGCTGGAATCGGAGACGAACGAAATATCATATAGCAGCATTGTGTGTACCCGGGGCGCGGAGTAGACCTGAAGTCATGCCTTAATCATGGTGCAATGGGATGCCGCTGAAACTCTTTTACGGAGAACAAAGAGGACGAGTTGACTGCTGTTTCAGCTTCCAGCATTGTCCGCTACACTTGGCATCCTTCAAAACGTCACCCGAGAATCTAGCACCTCACTTCGTTTCACCCTGTGCTTGCGTATGGAGCAGTAGCAAGTCTTGTGCTTTATGCCACTGTACAGAGAGTTATGCGAGCCATGAACCTCGACATAATTTACTCATCGTGCATGTACTCTATTTAGATGAGAACTCCTTTCTTGGCATCCTCATCGAGTGCTTCTGCCATAATTCTGGGTGTGTGATTGCCGTGCGACCTTCCGAATCCTTGCGGATGGCTTAATATTATTTCAGTTTTCCCTTCACACTATCATCCTGAATTTGCACACTGAGGGTTTTCATGACGTTCGTTATCTTTTCCAATCCAACTCTGGTTTTGGACATGGAAATCCGATACCCGCCATTCCTCTTCTTAAATACAGGCTTCTTCGCCTTTAACTCCCAAAAACAACTCCTTGCACATAATCCTTCTCCCTCATTCTTAGACGCTAATCATTATTGCCATGACTGTGGGTCCTCGACATTGTTTTAAAAACCAGACTTTCGTTGAACCATCAATCATCCAGACATATTCTGTCTCGTCTATGTAACAGATACTCTGAAGTCACAGGCAGAAACCACGACCTTGAGCGACATGGATTAGTAAAGCATGCATCTGAGGTGGAGCGGCCAATGTGGTAAATACATATTTTCCCCTTAATCTGGAACGTACCCACTGAGCCTCACTTAAATAGGTCGTATCGTTGCCCATTCGATACGAAAAGCGTCCGGAAAACAAACATCGTAGGTCATATTTGGAGCGCATGGTACTTTTTTTTTTTTTTGTAGCGTGTGTACTTTAGTACTCAACTTCCTACAATTAACTAAGTTAATTTAGTCTGTTCGTGTGGGCAGGGGCATGCCCCTGGAGAGAGATTATGTGTCCTATATGAGTTTTCCAAGCCAGAGAGTCTACAGGGGGAAATGCTTTACGCACAACCATTCAAGGTCAGTGTGGGACTCGGTGCCAGCCTCGCGGCCATTGTCGGTTTGGCACTATACCCACTAAAACCCCCTTCTGTTTTGTCCAGTCATCTGGTAGGCTTTTCTTGTCTTTTAAGGTTCCCTTCCATGTCCATAAGACCTTCTGTCTTGTTAAAGCCTTTGATCCATAGTGTTTCTTGTTCACCATCAGGCAGTCTGTTAGGAGTCTCTTGTTTATTGCATCAATCTACAGATTCCAGACTTCATTTACTGTATGCCATTCTGAAGGGTCATCATCATTTTGCTGGATTCTTCGTTGGCATCTTATTTTCCATATCATATGTGCTGTTTCTGTCATAAGTATATGGTATAGTCTTGTTGCATGGTCATCAAATGATTTGTGTGGTGTTTGGATCCTCACCAAAGTTGCACCAAGGACAATCCCATAATTCAGGGGTATCCATGGTAATCCCCTGAGGTCCCAGAGTTCTCTGGCCAGTTGCCAAAGCTCTTTCTGGCCAGTAGCATTGCATTCCAACAAGATATGTTCCATTGACTCTTGAACTTTACACACAGGGCAGGTCCCCCATGTTGCATATAGGGGGCCCAGGTGCTCCCAGAATGCTCCAATCTTGTATATGTTTTGCAAGGCTTTCCACAAGAAATCTTGGATTGGACATGACACTTCTTTGTTCCTGATAGACTTCCATATCTTGTCTGGGGATGGCTCCATTCCATTGGCTTCAGCCACAGCCTCTGTTACCTGTTGAACTATCCTCTGGCTTGACAGTTGCCCCTTCACTGTGATGCATGAACGAATGTGTGCATAGGCTTGCCGCTGGGTCATAGAGGAGAGTCAAGCACCATCAACATCAAACTCATGTGGTATGTCCATGCTTGGGAGTGAGGCCTTGTTAGACCTGGACAACACATGACTCTAACAATGACAAACAATGGTTACTTCGCATTTGAGTAATCCCGAGGTTATCACTTGCTAGCGTGGAGAGCGGGCTAAGTCTTTAGTGCTTAGCGAGTGAGGAGTGAGCTTATTGAATATAAGTCCGGTGTAAATAAACTTTAGTTCGAAGCTGGAGTATACCAGCGAGAACTATGCTACTTAAATACATGGCTCGTATGTGACTATTGTGTAATGTATGGCAATGGTGTTTACTGTACAAGAAGTGACCAGTGGGAGCAAACGATGGGCACATGAGTGGATGACGAGTCCGATATGGTAGGGACAAAGAGGTGGACTAACTGGGTGAGTGGAGATGGTGATCCTTGACGCGGATTCGACAATAGGATGGCTAGGTGATGTAGTGACATGGGTTAAGGTCAGAAAGGGGCTAAAATCATAACAGGCCTCACTCTCATCTAGGAGTGCACCCTTTTCAGCAAGTGCATCTGCTTCCTCATTTCCATTTACTCCACTGTGTCCTTTTACCCACTTAAAGGAAGCCCAAGCATTTCTCTGCCATAGTAAGGCAGCAGTTGCTTTCCACATTTCACTGTTTGGTACTAGTAGCCAGCCACTATTCTCCCATCTTTGGAGGTTGAAGCACAGGCCCTCTATCACATACTTGGAGTCACTTATGGTGTGTATTGCTTCTCCATCCTCTGCTAACAATGTTCTCTCCAATGCTGCTCAGATTTCTGTGGTGTTATTTGTTTGATTTTGTCCAGGAAGCCAGATGTGTCTGTTCCTGTCATCTCCATCTCCAAACCATACACCTGCACCTGCACAGGCATTGGCTGTCCCATTATTGTATGCACTCCCATCTGTAAAGGCTGTTGACTGGGAGATGTGCTCATCATTGTCATATATTGGAGGGTCTGGCCTCTGAGCTGGGCAGGAGCAGACATCCCATCCAGATGTGAATATTTGGATGGCATCTGTTAGTGAGCAGGCCCAGTCTATATCTGGGTCAAATAGCATAGTCTTGTTCTCCTCCTTAGCCTGTTGGTTGGCTGCAATATCATCTTCTGATAGTGATAGGCCATCATTCTGGTCAGGGTAGCATGGATCCCATTTTTCATTGATGGTGTCTAGCAGAAGCTTTGCCCTTTGTGCACATCTATTGGGGTTGTAGCACCCACTCTGGTTTTGGTCATGCTGACACTCCTGGCATCTACAATTCTTTCTAGGCCTATGGCTTGGTCATTCTAGTTGGGATGCCATATCTTCTGCATCCCCAGCCAGCTCTACTCAGTGGTTCACCATCAGACAATGGCATTCCCAGGAACTGTAGTGTTTTGGTGTTTTGGCATGCTGTCCAAAGTGGTGCTGTTACGATTTTAGCCCCTTTTTCGACCTTAACCCTAGCTGCTATGTCATTTAGCCACCTTATCATCAAATCCTCATCAAGACCCTTTGCTTTCCCTCGCCCAGTTAGTCCTTCTCTTTGTCATTACCGTCTTGGACTTGTGTATCAGTTGTTCACTCCCACCAGTTGCTTCTTGCACAGTAAACACCATTGCACATATATTGTACAACAGTAGCATACGAACCATGTATTTAAGTAGTGTAGTTCTTGCTGGTATACTCCAGCTTTGAACTCAAGTTAATCTATACTGACTTATAGTCACAGCTCACCACACCCGCTAAGCACTAAGGACTTAGCCTGCCTTCATGCTAATCAGTGACAACTCTGGTATTACTCAAACATGAAGTAACTGGGTGTTTGTCATTGTTAGAGTCACATGTAGTTTGGGTCTAACAGGTGCCATATGGGTATCTGTCGCCTTACCACTTTTGATGGTGTTAGCAGATCTATGTGGGTATTACAAGCTGATGTGATTCTCAGGAGGTCAGCAATATGCTTTGGTAATTGTGAGTTGTGTCATAGGTTTACTGACCAGGTCTGTAGGATTGTGTTTGCCATCGCTGCTTGGCAGGGGGCCCCCATTCAGATGTGCTTGTTTACTATACAGTCCTTTACATAGGCAGCCTTCAGCCTCTTGCTGTCAAAGCATAAGTATGACTTTAGTCACATCACTTCTATTGCCTTGTTCCTAGTATTGATGTCCAATACTTGCATCCCTCCTTTGCTTTTAGGTGCTGTGAGCAGGGTCCTATTCACAGGTGTCTGTCCCTGGTTATCCCAGGCAAAATCCCATATCATTTCATGGAGTTGGTTTGCTACTGAAGCAGGCATGCCCTGAGCCCTTGTGAGGAACTGCATCATCCCTCCTGCATACATTTGGATGAGCAAGCATCTTCCTTCTATTGTGGGGTGGGTTCTGTCCCAGTCATTGAACTTTGCCTGGATTCTGTCAAGGATTGGAGTCCAAGGGGCTGTGGCATCTACTTGGTTACCAATGAAAGCCCCAAGGATGCATGCTGCATCACCATCTTCAATTATTTGTACATTGGTTGGGATGGTAGTCTGACCAGGTCCTAATTTCCATGTTGCTATGAGGTGGGTCCTATATTCCTCTGATCCAATTGGGATAACCTTTGTCTTCTCAATATTGAATTTTACTCCAGAGGCTTTGCACCATGTGTCAAGGATGTCTGCCAGAGTAGACCAGTCATCATCCTTAGACATATATATTGTTGTGTCATCTGCAAATAGCATGGCTACCAATTTCTCTCTTATGTTCAGGATGTTGTATCCTGTCAATGTTGAGTCCCATAGCATTTGTGCAAGAGGTTCTATTGCCATGTTGAACAATAGACATGACAGTGGGTTGCCTTGGCATACACCTCTTGTTATGTTGAAGGGCTTGCTCTTTTCTCCATTTATAATAACTATTGATTTGGCCTTTTGGTATAGGTTCCTTATTGTCATTCATATGTTTGCTGGGAGGCCCATCTGTGCCAGTACTGTTAGATCCAACCTTCACGTGACTCTAACAATGACAAACAACTGGCTACTTCACGTTCAAGTATTCCCAGTGAAGTCACTGGCTAGCGTGAAGACGAGGCTTAAGTCTTTAGTTCTTAAGTGGGAGGAGTGAGCTTGTGTTCAGCATAAGTTGGTATGATTATAACTTAGCTCGAAGCTGGGTTATACCAGCAAGAGCTGCACTACTTAAATACATGTCTCATATACGACTGTTGTCTGCTATTTAGACGCTGGTGTTTACTGAGGCAGAAGCAACTGAAGATAAGTCCATGGGTAGGTAGTTCGCTACGAAAGGAAAGGTGAAGGAAAGTGCTTGGTTGGGATGGGAGAGAAGGGGCTAAGGATGAAGCGAAGCGTCGACTAGGTGGAGTTAGGTGCTGGTTGGTCAATGATGGTCAACGACAGGTGGTTAGGGTTAAGATAGGGGAAGGAAGACGAAAAAGGGGTAAAAATCATAACAAGTACTTTCCACAGATAGTCATGCTTTATCCTATCATAAGCTTTCTCCTGGTCTAGTGCTATGATAGCCCCATTGAGCTCTTCATTTTCTGTGTAGTGCATCATGTCTCTGACCAGTTCTACTTGGTCAAAGATGCTCCTACCTTTGATGAATCCTACCTGGTCTGGGTGGATAACTGTGTCTGTGATTGTTGCTATTTTGTTTGCTATGGCTTTGGTCATTATCTTGTAGTTGGTGTTTAGCAGGGTAATTGGGCAGTAGTTTGTTATCTCATGTTTATCTTTCTTCTTGTAAAGGGGGCATACCCACCCTTCACAGAAGTTGGAGTTTTCTATTACACCATATATCTCAATGTCATTAAACACTGCCTTGAATATTTTGATTATGTCAGCTTGGTCCACATCATCCTCAATGGTCATGGCCCTAGTGTGGAGGGTCACCCACAGTTCACTTGGGATGCCATCCAGGCCTGCCGCTCAGCCCTTTGTCACAGATTTCAGGGCCTGGAGGATTTCATCATATGTCAATATCCCTCCTATTTTCTTGGCACTCTTGTCTGGGACCTGCATGCATATGGTATCCATGTAAGGTACCCCAGGGTTTTTTGGAGTTACCTATACTCATCCAGTATTTCCTGACAGTTTCTAATTCAAGCTGGGCTTGCACCATGTTCAAGTCATGCCAATTTGTATTTATAGCATTCTGGGTTTCCTGGAGCTTTTGCTGGAGCATTGCAGTGGTTACTAGGTGTTCATTCTCTGTGAGGGAGTTGTCAGCAAGGGTCGCTTTTATTTTGGACTGGAGGGATGTTATCCAAGCTCTTTTTGCAGGGAGGTTCTTCTTTGCATAGTTCCTGATTGTGCATATCATTTTGTGCTTGGCTGCAATATATACTGACTGCAGGTTATGAGTTGCAGTCCATGGCTTGGGAAGGGCAAGTATGTCTGCTTTTGCCTGTCTCATTATGGCCTCAGTCTCCTGGAGCACCCTGACATCCTCTAGCATGTATAAGGGCATAGTCCATCTGCCAGGGCCTACGTAGGGCATATTTTTCTGTGTAATTTTAATGGATATTCCTCTGTGGTCCATGATCATTGTTGGAGACCAGATGTTCCATTCATTGCAGGCTGGTAGGAGATCAGTGGACACATAAATTCTGTCAATTCTTGAGTGGGAGAAGGCACCTGACATCTGTGTGTATGCATAGTCTTTTTCATCTTCGTTTGACTCATGCCAACCATCTCTTAGCCTGAAATGTTGATGGAAGTTTTGGAGGGCCTGCACTGTTGGTGCTGGGTCTTCATGGGCAGGCATGCAGTCGATGGCATCCTCAACAACATTGTAGTCCCCGCTCATGCCATCAAGCAGAGGGAGATTTTTGTCAGACCACATTGTGTCCAATGATTCCCACATGTCCTTATTATCTTTTTCATTGTTTGGGGCATAAACAGTGAGCCAGGTGAGTGTTGTATTTGCATGTCCTAGTATCGTTATTGCTAAGGCTCTCCCAGGGATCAAGGCTTGGGCTAGAGCCCCATCTGTCTTGATGATTTCTTTGTTGAGTACAATGGTGATGAGCCTCAGGGCTCTGTATGCTCCAATTTCATGGATTTATCCCTCCAGTGGCCTTTCACCAAACCAAACATTCCACACAAGCCCATATATACTTTATTGGGGTTTTCTGACATTTTCCTGACCTTAATGACTCAATTTTGAGGCCATACAGCTAATTTCGACTTATCTCCTTGGCTTTAAACCAGCCTAAACCAAAAGAAGAAGTAGGGTGCAATCCCACCATCACCAGCATTAGCACATCGCACACACAAGTGCAGGCATGCAAACAGACTGGTATGATAGGGGCTCAGTAACAGCAATTTGTCAATTTCCACAGCAAGTACACCCAGTGGGGGACTTTGGCCAATAATTGGTTATTGCTGTATAACCACAGGACTTAGACACACATGCTACCTAAAGGGTACTCATCCTTTATCAGCATTATCCACAGTTCCAAAGATGATGAAAATGGCATGGTTCTAATGCCGGAGCACAAAAATTAAAGACGACAACACAAAAAAGGTGACATTTAAGACCTGCTGTATAGTCAGAAGGTCAAAAACACATATGCTAATGCATAGCCCTTCCGATATACCACAAGGATGCCATCTTATTTATAAACTACTATATAAACATGGTATTTTCTTATTTTACAGTAGTTACTCTCTTCATCCCATTCCCCTACATACACACATCAACTCATTTACCTCAGTAACTCACACAGATTTGACAATACCGATAGCACACATTTAATAGCAATTTTGTTTGCCACAAAGCCAAGCTTGAAGTAGTAAAGCTGAGACACTTCACAATCATCCCTCAAAATTAGAACATGACTCTTGTCATTGTTTTATTTCATTACTGACACTTGCTCAGTGTTAGTAAATGATCACCATGCAGTACTCACCCCTTTTAGTTTTATAGGAAAGAATTCATTTCAACTTCACCAGACAAGATTAGTTTTACCAGTTTTCAATTTCACAAGATATTATCAGATCCATTTGGACATCAAGAGCAGACAAATAGTATTGAACAGTTATAGGGCAGCTCTATTGTGAGCATTGCAAGGATAGGTTTTGAACAGAATTAGTATTGACAGATTGACAGATATAGGGCAGCTCTAACATGAGCATTGCAAGGAATTAGTATCAGAATTATAGGGCAGCTCTAGCATGAGCTTCACAGGAAATAGTATTGACCAGTTATAGGAATTGATTTGACAAGAGATAGGACCAGACAAAGGAAACAAAGTATAGTTTTGACAAAGATTGACCAGTTATAGGAATTAGGGCAAACAGAATCACCAAAGATAAAGCTGAGGACCACAGAAATAAAGATGAGAACTGCTATTGCACTGCCATAGCCACAGAAATATTGACACAGACCAATACCGAGACGATTAGGAGCTCATTTAATACCAACATAATACTGACAGCCGTTTTATATATCCCAGTTCCCTTCCCATCCAGTTTCCCAGTTCTATGACACACACCAGACCAGATAACAGAGACCAAAGGCAACTCCGAGCATCGGAATCTGTAGTAACTTCTCACGAGACTAGAGAGAAGTCCCCACCAGATGGCAAGCCAGTCAACATAGAACAGCTTGATCAGTCCCATAAACCCGAATATGACACTGTGTTTTTATTGTTGAATCATTATGAGTATGGACGTGCTCAGAGAAGCTTGAAAAAACACACACAACACCCCGAGGAGTGACTTACAAACAAAACTAGTTGTTCTGTAATACCAACATAAAGCTGAGACACCACTATTCCATTTTGGTTCTTCGCACTGTGATATTCCAGAAGTATCTGACAACTATTCCCCAGTTTACATTCCAAACTCACTAAAGCATCTGACCACCTCATCAATGGCTGTGCCCACTTTTCCAGATGTGTTCTGTTCATCTGCTGTGGAACACTCGCAACCTCTTACCATAAAGTAAGTGTATTGTAGTTACATATTCATCTGTTAGGTGTGTTTCTTGGAGGGTCAGGATACTTATGTGGTCTTTCTTCATCATCAGGTTTATTTCTGACCACTTACTTTGTTCTGCTTTGCCAGATCCTCTTCCCTTCATGTTGAGGGATGTGATCTTCCATGAGGCCTTTGTTCTTTTACCTTGTCTTTTCTGGCAGCTGTTCTCATTATTTCTATTGTTCTCATATGGAGTAACTTGGGCATCATGCTCTTCTCATTGGGGTCTTATTACAGGCTGGTGAGTCTGGTTTGTAGATGTGGGTAAGACAGGTTCATTTTCACAGTGCCATGTCCCTCCATCCTGGGCTCTTGGGTGATGGGGGGGTTGGCTGGAATCTCCTGTCATACCCAGGGCAAGATTACAGCAGTTTAGCACTCCAGTGTTTGCCACTGCATTCTCAGACCCCCCATCAGGGGGAAGTTCATCCCCATCTTCAGGGGGGGGGGTTGCTGACCATGGCCAGCTTGGGTGGTCATGGGCATCAGTGGGGTGTAGTGGGATCTTATGGTTGTGTTATTCATCATGGGAGGGTTTTTGGGGTTTGACCAGGGTTTTCAGGTTCTCCTTCCTACCCCAAAGGTGTGGAGGCCTGAAGTTTTTACTCTGTTGGTTGTTTTCTTAGTTTGTCAGTTGGTTTACAAGGAGTTTCTGTTATGAGAGAATGGCAACATGTATATTAAGTTCAGCTAATACAGTTATTTCTATGTCTAGTAGCAGGCACCATGGTATCCCCTTCCACTGCCATATCCTTGCCCACCTCTCCCACAGTCAGAGGTGTGCTTCCTGTTCTTGCTCTGGGGTCTGTGGAGGCAGTCACCCAAGGATTCTTTGATGGGGCACTGCATGAATGGATGACTCAAGCCTTTGCAGAAAAAGGGCACATTAATCACTCTGGCTACTCCTCCAATATCAGCACCCATGGTGATAGGGAAGAGGGCCTTGAGTGCGGTTAACCATTCTACATGGTGTATCAGCACCTTAGTCAGGTGTGGAATCCAGATGTTCCAGGCCTGCCTGCCTGGTTCACCATGTCATCCCTCTATCCAGAAGTTGTGTGCTACTAGAGAGTGGGTAATGATGGTGAGGACTTGACCATCCTGGATGTTGTCAGGGATTGCATCCCGGTGCTCTTGTAAGAAGACCTGGAGTGAGTTCACAGTCCACATCTTGTTCTTAATGAGCAATTCAACTGCAAGTTGGCCTTGCTCCAACAGTGGGGCATTCAAACCATCGATTGTGAAAGTGAAATCTGATATGAAGTCGAAGGGATTCAGTATCAAATATGTTTTGTGGTTTGTCGGGACAATTGCTTCTTCGACAATGCAGGACTTCTGCTCCAGCAAGAGTCCTCTGACATAGAAAAGCCCATGTAGTCTCTAATGAATGGTTGTTCCCCCAGTCTTGGGGGGGTTGTGGAGAAAGCACTGATGGGTGGGAAGGGTGGAGCAATGCAGATGGTGAAGGGGCTGTCCTGGGTGAAGTACAAACCTAGGGTCATAGTGAGGTGATTCTCAAGCTTTGCACATATGTTTTTGTGTTCTGCTCCCCAGATTATGATGAGGATGTCACCTTGTTGGTACCCATCATAGATCTTCTGTAGTTGCATCCAGTTCTGATTCTGGAAGATGTGGGAGGGGGGGGGGGGAAAGACTGAGTGTGGCAGGAAAGATCCAGCAAAACCTTCATGGATGGTTACTGGTGCATCACCGGAGGAGTCATCCTGAGCCATAGTGGGGCTAGTCATTGGTGCCATCCTCTGTGCAAAGGCAGGTATGTTCATCACCTGGGGAGGATGTATGTGCATCTGGCCTGCAAGGGGAATGTGTCCTGTTGCTCTGGTGGGATTGGTCTGGTGTGTCACATAGTCAGCTTTGCTAAATGGGATCAGGGGAA
The DNA here is from genome assembly GCA_028551335.1 of Armillaria sp. CMW 4456. Lineage (NCBI taxonomy): Eukaryota > Fungi > Basidiomycota > Agaricomycetes > Agaricales > Physalacriaceae > Armillaria > Armillaria sp. CMW 4456. The sequence goes on along the minus strand of JANDKJ010000650.1, from coordinate 22,753 downwards.
GATGGTATTTGAAGGGGTCATCCATCATAACTATGGTGGGAGTGGGGTTGGTGAGGTGATTTACTGGGGCCTTTACCAATAGTACAGTGAGGGGGCCAGTGTCATTGTTCATAAGGTTGGCACTTGCAATGGTTGGTACCATCATGGTCCTGATGTTTGGCATGTTGGCTGGTGCAATGGAGGAGTCATCAGTGCCATCAGGAGCCTTGTCATCTGTCCATGGGTGGGGTGTGGACTGTTACCAGCATGAGAGTGAGTTTTCATGATTTTCTGTGCAACATACCTGTCTAGACATTGTGATTTCCTTGACCTCTGTTTCAGCTTCTGTGGTGTCACTCTCCTGGCTTGTTTCTTCATTACTCTTGTACCTCTTGGGTGAGGCTACACCAGCGGTAGCAGGACAAGTTGGGTTGAGCTGCCCCGGAGTGTCATCCTCAATGTCCAAGACGATGATGAGCCTCAGGGCTCTGTATGCTCCAATTTTGCGGATTGCTCCCTTTAGCAGACTTTCAGCAAACCAATCATTCCACACATGCCCATATATACTTTATAGGGTTTTTCTGATGCTTTCCCAACCTCAATACCTCAGCAATACCCTGACAACACCAAATTTGACCTAAATCTGCGGATTTAGCACCACCATTACCAGAATAGGACCTGGAGCGCATTGCCAACATCTCTGGGATTGCCGCATCAAAGCGCACAGGTGCAGCCACACAAGCGGAGCTTCTCGACATTGATCTGGCGATCATAGGGGCTTGATAACAGCAATTTGATGATTTCCACAGCACGAACACTCTTTGGTGACTTCAGAATTAATTGGTTATTGCTGTATAACCATGAGACATCGATGCACATGTTACTTGGATGGTACTCAGTCATTTCCGACACCTATTAACAACTCCGATACCACAAATAGGGCATAGTTTCAATGCCGGACTATGAAAATCAAAGGCAAAGACATGAATAAGACAATGCATAAGACCTGCTGTATAGTCAGAAGGTTGGAAACTCATATGCTAATGCATAGCCCTTCAGATATACCACACAGATGCCATTTATTTATACTTTACTATATAAACCCAGTAATTTCATATTTTACACTAGTTACTCTCTTCATTCCGTTCCCCCACATACACACATCGACTCATTTACCTCAGTAACTCACACAGCTTTGACAATACTGATAGCACACCTTTAATAGCAATTTTGTTCACCACAAAGCCGAGCTTGAAGTAGTAAGGCTGAGACACCTCACAATTATCCATCGACTTAAAACCTTGACCCTCATCATTGTTTTACCGCATTACCAACACTCACTCGGTGTTAGTAAGTGATAACCATGTGGTACTCACCCCTTTTAGTTTATAGGAAAGAAATAGCTTCAACTTCACAAGACAAGATTAGTTTTACCAGTTTTCAACTTCACAAGATATTAGCAGATCCATTTGGATGTCAAGAGCAGACAAATATATTGAACAGTTATAGGGCAGCTCTACAGCGAGCTTCACAGGAAATAGTATTGACCAGTTTTAGGAATTGATTTGACAAGAGATAGGACCAGACAAAAGGAAACAAAGTATAGTTTTGACAAAGATTGACAGTTTATAGGAATTAGGACGAACAGAATCGTCACAGATAAAGCCAAGATGTAACCAGATAAAGCCGAGGACCACAGAAATAAAGACGAGACCCACTATTGCACCGCCATAGCCACAGAAATATTGACACAGACCAATACTGAGATGATTAGGAATTCATTTTATACCGACATAATACCGATAGTCATTTTATACATCCCAGTTCCCTTCCCATCCAGTTTCCCAGTTCTACAACACACACCAGACCAGATAACAGAGACCAAAGGTGACTCAGAGCATCAGAATCTGTAGTAACTTCTCATGAGACTAGAGAGAAGTCCCCCACCAGATGGCAAGCCAGTCAATGTAGGACAGCTTGATCAGTCCCATAACCCCGAATACGACACTGTGTTTTATCAGTTGAATCATTACGAGTATGGATGTGCTCAGAAAAGCTCGCACAAACACACACAACACCCTGAGGAGTGACTTACAAACAAAACTAGTTGTTCTGTAATACCAACATAAAGCTGAGACACCACTATTCCATTTTGGTTCTTCGCACTGTGATATTCCAGAAGTATCCAACAACATTTCCCCAGTTTACATTCCAAATTCACTAAAGCATCTGATCACCTCATCAATGACATTGGGCTTTCTCTTCTTGACATGGGGCATTTCTTGTCCTGCAAGTTGGTGGGGGGACATCCCCTGGTTGGAGTGGCTCTCCCCAATGGTTGTTCTGGTCAGTGTTGAAGGTGGTGATGAATCAGGGGGGGGCAGCATCATCAGTGTCCTGGTGGTCCCATATTAGTGTCATCTATTATTCCTGGCTATTTTGGTATGTACATATGCATGTGCCAGTCCTTCAAGTGATGATGAGGTGGTCAGATGCTTTAGTGAGTTTGGAATGTAAACTGGGGAATTGTTGTCAGATACTTCTGGAATATCACAGTGCGAAGAACCAAAATGGAATAGTGGTGTCTCAGCTTTATGTTGGTATTACAGAACAACTAGTTTTGTTTGTAAGTCACTCCTCGGGGTGTTGTGTGTGTTTTTTCAAGCTTCTCTGAGCACGTCTGTACTTGTAATGATTCAACCGATAAAACACAGTGTCGTATTTGGGGTTATGGGACTGATCAAGCTGTCCTACATTGACTGGCTTGCCATCTGGTGGGGGACTTCTCTCTAGTCTCATGAGAAGTTACTACAGATTCCAATGCTCTGAGTCACCTTTGGTCTCTGTTATCTGGTCTGGTGTGTGTCATAGAACTGGGAAACTGGATGGGAAGGGAACTGGGATGTATAAAATGGCTGTCGGTATGATGTTGGTATTAAATGAACTCCTAATCATCTCGGTATTGGTCTGTGTCAATATTTCTGGGGCTATAGCAGTGCAATAGCAGTTCTCATCTTTATTTCTGTGGTCCTTGGCTTTATCTGTGACGATTCTGTTCATCCTAATTCCTATAAACTGTCAATCTTTGTCAAAACTATACTTTGTTTCCTTTGTCTGGTCCTATCTCTTGTCAAATCAATTCCTATAACTGGTCAATACTATTTCCTGTGAAGCTCATGCTAGAGCTGCCCTATAATTCTCAATACTAATTCCTTGCAATGCTCATGTTAGAGCTGCCCTATATCTGTCAATCTGTCAATACTAAATCTGTTCAAAACCTATCCTTGCAATGCTCACAATAGAGCTGCCCTATAACTGTTCAATACTATTTGTCTGCTCTTGATGTCCAAATGGATCTGCTAATATCTTGTGAAGTTGAAAACTGGTAAAACTAATCTTGTCTGGTGAAGTTGAAGCTAATTCTTTCCTATAAAACTAAAAGAGGTGAGTACCACATGGTTATCACTTACTAACACTGAGCGAGTGTCGGTAATGAAGTAAAACAATGATGAGAGTCAAGGTTTTAAGTCAATGGATGATTGTGAAGTGTCTTGGCTTTACTACTTCAAGCTCAGCTTTGTGGCGAACAAAATTGCTATTAAAGGTGTGCTATCAGTATTGTCAAAGCTGTGTGAGTTACTGAGGTAAATGAGTCGATGTGTGTATGTGGGGGAACAGGATGAAGAGAGTAACTAACTGTAAAGTATGAAATTACCGGGTTTATATAGTAGTTTATAAATAAAATGGTGTCCATGTGGTATATCTGAAGGGCTATGCATTAGCATATGAGTTTCTAACCTTCTGACTATACAGCAGGTCTTGTGCATTGTCTTATTTGTGTCTGTGCCTTTGATTTTTGTAGTCTGGTATTGAAGCTATGCCTTATTCATGGTTTCGGAGTTGAGAATAATTGTTGGAAATGACTGAGTACCATCCAAGTAGCATATGCATCAATGTCTCATGGTTATACAGCAATAACAAATTAAATCTGAAGTCACCAAAAGGTGTTTGTGCTGTGGAAATCATCAAATTGCTGTTATCAAGCCCCTATGATCACCAGATCAATGTCAAGAAGATCTGCTCACATGGCTGTGCCTTTATGCTTTGATGCAGCAATGCTGGTGATGTCAGCAATTTGCTCTATGTCCTATTGTGGTAATGGTGACACTAAATCTGTGGATTTAGGTCAAAATTGGTGTTTTTGGGGTATTGCTAAGGTATGGAGGTTGGGAAAGCATTGGAAAAGCCCTATAAAGTATATATGGGCATGTGTGGAATCTTTGGTTTGCTGAAAGTCCGCTAATGGGAGGAATCTGCAAAATTGGAGCATACAGAGCCCTGAGGCTCATCAGCAAGTTGGGTGCCTCCACCTCCAGATCAGCTTTACCACCAGTCTTGGATGTTGGAGGTTTCATGCTCTTTCTAGTCGTGTTCTTTGCAGGCCTTGGCTTCATTGTGCTCATGTCTCCTGGGAGGGCAGGCTGCATTTTGGCACTTCATGTGGGCTTAGGTGCTAGTGGCATTGTCGGCCCCAGGCTGCTTCCTTGTGGGGCATTTGGCATGCTTACAAGGGAGGTGGGTGTGGAGGATTCAAGGTTACTCACTTGGCTTCTGGTGTAGGGGATGTGGGCAGTAGGCTGAGTCATCATTTCGAGTGCTAGGCAGGGGGGCTTGAGTGATTTGTGTTTTTGTCTATGGTTTCACTTTCAGTTGCACATCCATGTCAGCTGGAAGTACTTATGTATGAATATAGGTTTAGTCAGGGTGGAGTAGACCAGGGTCCCCTTTTTCCTTTCTGAGTTGGATGCTTGCCTTGTCTCCTTCAGCATGAGCATCAGGGGTGGCATTGTTGTCAGAGGATTGGCTCATCTCACATTTTTATTTTGCAATGGTGGATTGTCCCAGCTTGAACAAAGGATGGACTTCCTTTGATTTGGGGCACAAGGCATGGTTGCTTTGTGTGAGAGCATGGTTGGCAGTCGAAAAGGAGCTTCTTCCTTTGTTGGTGACAGTCACTTTGTTTGTGGTCTGTCACATGGTATGGGATCTGCCTTTCTGCAGTGGTCTCTTTTGTTTTCCTATTGGGGTGATGGCACATCCTTTATTCAGGTTGATGGTTCCATAGTAGGGATATGTTGGAGGGGCAGTGCAGTTTATCAGTGTGGACTATTTCTTTCTAGTGGAACATCTGTCTGCTCGTTCATTGTTATTTACTGTGTTTTTGCAGGGTAGTGTGTTGGGTATTACTATCTGTGAAAGTTTTCTTCTGCACATGGGATGATGGGGTCAAGCTCATGCCACTCTACTTCTTCCCTGGTGTTGGGTTCTGTGAGGTTGGCAGGTTGTCAGTATGAAGGTGTCATTGGTTTTGTCTAAGGTTATGTGAGAGGGACTAGCTTAGACATTGTATGTTTAGGCTGCATTCTTGTTCTGTTTCACCAGGGTTCTGGTGGTGCCACCTGGGAGATGGTCATTGTTACACACTTATTCCTGTTGTTTCTGTTTTGTTTTGGGGGGGCGCTCCATTGCATATGGCATACCAGGAGTGAGTTTTTGTGGTTAGTCTTGCCTGCCACCTTGCAGGTCTATCTGGACACCATTGCCACTCATTCACATGGTGGTGGTTCTGGATCAAGATCCCCCCAATGCATGGTATGTTTTCTTTTTCATACTGGGACCTGAACTCGTCTAAATGACTGTTGATCCACCCAGCACCACTGAGAAGATCTGTTGCAGTAAGATCTGTACATTTAAAGCCAGTGATGTGATATTAACCTGCCACCATTGAGAAACAGGTCATCGGCCTAACCTGCTATCCAGGAAAGGACACTATGACAGCAACGTTGACACACCTTTAGGTGGTCTATGCATGCAGTTTTGCAACTTGTGTGAATACAGACACAACCCAGGCCCCCCCCCTACCCATGAAATGCCCAATAAGAGTGTGCTCTTCCCTTTCTGAGCATAGACAGTGGATGTCCTGGGCTGATGACAGGTAGAGCACTAGGCTTAGGTCCAGAAAGGCACCATAAGGGTTTGGCTGGCCAGGAAGCTGATGTGTTTGACACTTGACATGGTCAACTCATATAAGAGAACATGGGGTGATGCAATCAGCCTGGGGATGTCGATCAGGGATTGACAGGCACCGAAGAGCGCTGTGATATCATAGGGAGACAGGGAGTGCTCTAGACCTATGATATGGTGGCTGTGCTGGCATGCAGGGTAATGGAGGCTAAGGCCAATAAGAGAAAGAATATAATCAGAATGAGTATAGTATCATGAGGAACAACTTAAAAAGGTCATAGGCCCTTGGACTGGTGGATGGTAGGGAAGCACGTGGAGGGTGCACTCTCCCAAAAACGAGGCTCAGAAAGAACATGTGCTACTGAGGAATATAAAGAGTACTCTCTGCTGACCAGGCAGTGACTCAATCAGACAAGAATCCAATGGCTGAAAAGAAATGAGTCAGACTGATGCTGGATGGAGGAGTTTTGGACCCACAGGGAAGCACTCTATGGTGCATGGACCTTTGCCAAATGTGTAGATTCAATTTGTAATGGAGAGCGCATATAAATACAGTAGATACACAGTCATATAAGAAGCTTCTAGCCTCCCTCTGTGTAGTGTGTAAGCAAAAGTTGACACTCTCAGCCAGGCCAGTCAGTAGTTTCCAATACAGGGTTTGGTGCACATCAGAAAAAGTCTGTGTGAAGTGTGATCAGTTCTAAGTTCATCTAGGGGACATTTGGAAGGTCAGAGTGTGTGCGCTCTTGGTTGTGAAGGGTTTCATGTGATGCATGAAGCTACAGTCAGCAGAGGTTCAAACCCTTTGGCTTGTGGGATGGTGTTTGTGTGTTTTTGGGTTTCTCTGACTCGCATAGGTTCAACCCTGTGGAGTTACAATTGGTTAGGGAGCTAGAGCGCATTGGTTCAAACCCAGTGGCTCTTGTGGATTGTGTTTGGGAGCATCTCTTGGAAGAGCGCATTGGTTTTGGGTTAGTTGTGTGTGTTTAGAGAGCAAATTGTGTTGTGCTCTGCATCTGGGATGGTGCATTTGTGATATTGCCTTGAGGCCTGGTGACCAAGTTGCCACCCCCTGTAGCAAAAGTCTAGAAAATCGGAGAGCACATCCATTTAAAGTGTATTCGAGGTCTGAGAACTCATCTAAATAATTCTACTGCTTGCTTCTATCACATTATAATCCCCCATGAACTAAAGAGTGTGTGGTTGTTGTGTGTGGTCATAGCATCCTCTGAGAGGCCCAGGTAGGTTGAAGAATGCCTCCAAGATTCAACCTATCAGGACCATCTTTTCAACCTAATAAGTACTAATTTTCAACCTATATGGGTTACTTTTTTTGTAGGTTAGAAAACAACCTATATATGCCACTTTCAACCTACGTCGAAACTGAATTTATATTTTATTAAATTACCCCATGTTAGATTGCTAGGTAGGTTGTTTTGAGGCAACCTATTCCTTGTTATTTTCTTAGGTTGTTTAAAGACTTTTTTTGGGGTGAACAGTCAATGCAAGAGATCTACTGGATTGAATTTGAGAATTTTAAAATAACATTGGCTGTCTAGAATAATTCGTGGCCCAGAGAATGATAGAATATAGAATATATATGAACAGGTAGCTTGAAGGATATTTTTCGGGTGCGACCTGGATGCAAGGAAGTAAGGAAGGCAGGTTAAAACAATAAATCGGCATGAAGCTCACCAGTGAAGAGCATTGGTCACGACATGTGACAATTGTGACATTGCTGATCCTGCGGGATCAATCCATCGTTTCGTCGTTGTTCTCATCGTTCCCATCCTCTCGCTCCTTATCCACCATATCGGCATCGATAGAACCACCCTTAGACGATCCTTCCATGAAATCTCCTCCCTCTCTGCTATCCTGATCATCCTGATCATCTACAACAATCCTTGCAAGCCGCCTCAAGTGCTTCTGGCCCTCTTTCACTTTCTTTTGAGCTTTCTTTTTGGCCTCGTAAATAATGAGTGCGGTCTTCTTTCTAGATTTAGACTGATCTCGCTTAGCTGAATTCTCTTTCAGGTGGTCATATCCCTTCGGCTTCTCAAGACTGCCAGCCCTGTAAAGATGCTTGCGTTTGTTACTCATATATTGTCAGACAATGACCTCGGTGGCCCAATCGTTCTCAAATCGACCTAAGAATGGATGCATGTCACGGGCCTATGTGATGGTGAGCTTTTAATTGTAGCTGAAGGGATTGATATGTACTCACTACTGCAAATAGTGTCGCCTTCGAAATAGCAGGTATATCATTCCAGGCATGTTCAAATGGGAGGCGTGCATTGAGTGTCAAGTCTCTGGCACTATGCTATTTATTTGAATATGGCCAATACAGTGAGTCGCATACTGAATAGATCATATTATAGGCTTACCAAGAGAGCATTGTAGCGATCTTTTTTCTTCCGCGATCCAGCCAGCCCCATCTTTTCGGCAATACAGTAATCCTTCCCCGGCTGTCCCTTGGGCTTGGGGATCTTCCTCTCTGGTCCTGGCACTACCACTGTGTCCTGGCGCTGAGCAGGCTCTCTGTGAACTTGCATCAGGTTATGAGTGGCAGGATGAGTGTTAGAATGCGCTTCTTCTCTGGTAGGCTCAATGTCAATAGTATTTTCTGAACTGCTGAAATCACCGACAAACAGATCTGCAGCATTGGCTGTATGTTGTATGTTATAGAATAGAACGTAAGCCCATGTTCGATACCAGACACAATTAATGACTGACCATCTCTAGACAGATGTCTGCCTTGCGTGTCTTCTTGTGACCTATGGTGTTGATCTTCATGGGACGGATGACTGGTAATGTTGTTAGCCTGGATTGTGGTTCTTGAAACTGTGGTCGTCTGAAGCTGTGTCAGCTGCTGGCGGAGCCTAGTGTTTTCTGCTGCAGCTTCAGATGCTTGAGCTATAAATGGTGAGCCCACTGTAAATGCTGATACAGTATGCCTCACCTTCTAATGTAGCCATCCTTTGCAGAACAAGCTCGAGATTCACCCCATTCGCATCGGAGTTAGGCATGTTGGCCGGCTGTGGCACTGTGGGTGCAGCTGCTTGTTTACGAGGCCTACCTCTGGGCCTGCAGCTGTTGCCTTGATTGGTTTGATCCCTGAGAGTACATTCCAGCATTGTTATGATATCGATAGAACTTGAGGATGATGGCTGGAATCAACCAACAAACGTGACTTTGGCATGTAAACTGCGCACTAAGCACGTGTTTGCCTGCCTCTCTTCTCTCCTACGTCCTAGTACTTTACAACTAGCTCTTTCATTCAGTATGCCACCTCGAATTACCCGCTCCAAAGATACAGTTTGGTGTGAACTCTGCCAGAAGCAAACTCCCCGAAAGCATGAACATGAGCATCGAAGCTCTCGATATGCCCCCTATCCAGCCACTTCTTTACACTCGCAAACTCCGAGTCAACTGAAGCCTATAATTGATAGTGGTGATGAAGAGAGTTCTACTACAAGTGATGATGGATCAGACCAGGACATGGACATACAAGCAGAACCTAATAACCTCAACTCTATCAGTACAGCTTCTGGTGTGGGTAGCAATGTTGAAACACACCAAATAGGTGATAGAGATGGTGATGGCTGTTATGGGCATGGGCTTGAGATAGAGCCAGGTTCTGGAGACCATACTGCTGATACTAATGTCACCTTTGAAACTGGGCTGGACCTAGACTTCAATTCACTTGGTCTTCTGAGTCCAGAGAGACTGGTGTACTTGCATGAAGCAGCATGGGAGGTATTTGATGATTTGGAGGATGGTGGTATGGATTTGACCAATGATGAGGGACCACTCCATTGTGAGGATGATCTCTCTTTCAATGAAGATGATGACTTTGAGGATATTGGCAAGATTGACTGGAAAAGGTTCCGAGGTTTTGGCAAGGATGGGCGATTATCAGCTTGGGATGAGCTGGGTGCTGGGTATTATCAGCAGTTTGCAAGCATTGGTATGTATTTGCTGGTATCAATAGCATTCATGACATTCTAATAAGGTGATATATTAGCAGAAAAGCTTGATGCATATGACCTTGCAATATGTCATGCTTTTTCCTATAAGGTTCAGACAAACACCACTGACAGGGACTTTGCTAAACTGCCTTTTGCATTTCCAACCAGTCCTCCACTTCCTAAGCTTGATAGCATCTGCTCTCGTATTGCTTTTTTGGCAGGATTTGAGCCTGAGATCTATGACTGCTGTCCTAATTCATGTGTTTGTTATATTGGCTCACATGAAATGCGAAATGAGTGTCCATTTTGTCATGAATCACGCTATAATGTTGATGGAAGAGCACGGAAAAAATTCACATATATTCCTCTTATTCCTCGTCTTCGTGCTTTTGCTATGAATCAAAAGATAGCAGATACAATGCAATATCGTGCAAAAGGTCATCAACATAAACAGGGACAAATGCAGGATGTCTTTGATGGCTCAGTATATCACCAGTTGCTATGTCAGTTTGTCCAGATTGGCGAGCAAGTTTATCATTACAGGTATTTTGGAGATTGTCGTGATATAGCATTAGGCTTGTCAACAGATGGCTTTGGACCATTCAGACATCGCAAGCATACATGCTGGCCATTGATTTTATTCAATTATAATCTTCCACCTGATGTTCATTTTCATATGGAAAATATTCTTTCTCTAGGAGTCATACCTGGACCAAAGAAGCCAAAGGACTCATGCTCATTCCTGTGGCCATTTGTCCAAGAGATGCTTCAGTTGGCAGTTGGAGTGCCAGCCTTTGATGTTCTCTCTGGAAATATGTTTTCTCTACATGCATATCTGATTCTTGTCTTTGGTGATATACCAGCTGTCTCAATGCTCATGCATATGAAAGGTCATAATGGATATGCACCTTGTCGTATGTGTAAGATTACAGGACTGAAAGTTCCTGATGCAGCAGGATACACTCATTATATTCCCCTATACCGTGAAAATCATCCTGATATTGTTAATTCACCTTCTACAATAAAGCAATATGATCCTACCAATCTTCCTCTTCGCACTCATGATGAAATGTATCAACAAGCCAAACATACCCAGGCTGCAATGACTAATGCTGAGGCAGACCGATGGTCAAAGTCTTCTGGAATTAAAGGACCATCAATACTCTTTTGTCTTCACTCATTACAGTTTCCTCTTTCTTTTCCCTATGATTTCATGCATTTGATATGGGAGAACTTGTTAAAGAACTTAGTATTACTCTGGACTGGTGATTTCAAAGGACTCAATGAAGGAATTGAGTGTTACAAGTTGGATCAAAATGTGTGGAAGGCTATTGGTGAGGCCACAGCATATGCTGGTTCCACAATACCTTCAGTTTATGGTGCTCGTGTACCCAATATTGCAGCTGAAGGAGTCTATATCTCAGCAGAAATGTGGTCATTTTGGGCACTTTATCTTGGTCCTGTTCTACTTCAGAGGCATTTCAGATCTGAGTGCTACTATAATCACTTTATATATCTTGTCAAACTTCTCAATATCTGTCTACAATTTGAGATTACTGATGAGGAGATCAAAGAGTTACAGTTGGGTTTTGCACTTTGGGTCAAAGAATATGAGAGGTTAGTTTTGTTAGTTGTAATATTTTTTATCACTAATATTTATATATTTAGAATTTATTATCAGCATAATTATCACCGTCTATCAGCATGTCCTCTTACTGTTCATGCCCTTTTGCATATTGCAGATAGCATTGCAGCTACAGGACCTGTCTGGTGTTATTGGGCCTTTCCAATGGAAAGATATTGTGGAATGTTACAGCCATCCATTCGCAGTCGCCGACATCCTTTTGCTTCTCTTTCACGCTATGTTCTAGAAAATGCACAGCTCACTCAAATCAAGGTTTACTACAATGTCATCACAGAGTTATCTTTATGTTCCTCAGGCCAGATTCCTGTTGGTGCTCTGCAAATTCCACAATGTGAGTTTTTATTCCAATGAATTCCCCAAAATTTAATAACTAACAGATCCAACATGTCATCTACTTCCACCAAAAATGTTGAAACAGCCAATCTCACTGGCACCAATTCATGGGGCACTTGTTACCCGGTTACAGCACCCCCTAGGGACTGTGAAGCATTATCTACAGCATGCTGATATTGTAGAGTGGGGCAAAGTCCAGCGCATTGATTCAGATGCTGGTGATATCATAAGAGCATCTGAGTTAGGAGCTATTCGTGAAGATAGCCGAGATGCTTCTTGGGTCCATGTAAGTGCATATTTTAATGGGTCATATATTATATTGATATAGAATCTATAGTATGAGATGCTTGTTGACCGTTATGCTAATCAACGCAATTTTGCTGTTGATTATGTGCAGCAAACATTTTATGGACAGCTACAACATATCTATGTTATTCATTTTCATGCACCCTGCCTTGAGCTTGGTCTTGAAGATTTTGAAACAATATTTATCTTGGCAGCAATCCGAAATTGCAAATGCATTGAATCAGAGCAAATACCTGGTCTAGATATCCACTTCTATAGCTCATTGGGTCAGCTTCATGTAATTGACATTACTGCTGTGCAATGCTTGGTTGGAAGAGTGCCATGTGGAGAGAATAAGTGGGCTATTATTGACCGTAGTGGTAGTTTAGCACGAGCAATATATCTAGGTGATAATGAAGAATAGGTAGATCTGTAGAATATACCTATGTCATTGATATTGGTACATATAATTGCATATACTGTCATTTAGCAAGTTCTTCTCTGACAGAAAGCCTGTAACTTTATCTTCTTGGTTTCAACCTAATACAACCTCCTAAACAACCTAACAGATAATAACTCATATTTAGGTTGGAAGAAACAACCTATTGTACATAGGTTGATTAACATCAACCTAGCAGATAACCTAATTACTGGTGGTTGTGATTTTCAACCTAGAATAAGTTGGTTTTCAACCTGACCAACCTTCATAGTGTTGGGCTGAAGAGCAGCGGTCGAAGTTATTATGCGGAGAGACGAGAAAATGCGGCAGTAGCCTGAGAACCTTTTTTAGTAATCATTCATTCTGTCACGTGCTACTATTATATCCATTCATCGTCCCTCGACTCCTTACGATGTCGAGGTACTATGATTGTCTAGACTCAGGAGAGCCAATCTGTTGGTAGACAACTCGTCCTGGCTTATCTGCCAATATTTCGCAACCGACATGCTTCAAATTTACCTGGCATCGCTGTCGGTGGCACGTTTTATTGTCCCGGTATACCTCTCTATAGGTGTCTACCAACCTACTTTACATCGAGGCCTGTGCTTCTTTTGCACGTCAACTTCCTAGTTCTCAATCAGGCGACATATCTTACTTCAAGCCTCGTGCGTCTTTCGGAAAATGCCATAGTTCGAAGAATCATTCCCGGAGCTTTCCTCATCATTTGGTCAATATGCGCTATTACAGAAGGTAGCATCTCTCGCCTGATTCATTGATAGTATATTCACATCAAGAGATCTCCAGTACTCAGGCCGAACAACTGCTTCCATCTGACGCTCCATTCATTAACGAAGTTCTGCGAGCGCGTTATTGACGCTAGTCACTCCGTCGTACCACAGAATAAGGCTTACAGAATCAATATCAATGGTAGGTGAGAAGGAGGGGTACTGCCATGACCACGAACCTATCATAATCACAACAGGGTCCGAACGAGGAGAGTGGCTACCATACTTGAACTCCTTCTTACTGAATCTTGGTGGCGTGGAGCGTATGACTCGAGAAGCATCAATCTGGATCAGGGGATGCATAAAGAAGAGATTAACTTGACAACACGAGTTGTCGTGCGAACCTGGACTGCGGGGCACTTTGCGGGGGTAGCAGAACATTAATAAGCTACGCCGGCGAATGGCGAGAGACTGGATTAAAGATCTTGGTACTGGCCGGTACGTAACCACACCATGGAAGAAGGGAAGGGGGTGTCTGCGCAAGGTAGACCCACGATTTTTGGAATTTGCGGAGATGACCACTGTTAGCCGTTCGAATGAAACCGCGACGATTTCGACGGTCGTTTTACAAAAGAAGTTCATCTCATCGATAAGATGCAGCAAAGGGGAAACCAGCCCTAAAGATTACGGTGGCCATTGTGTCCGGACTTATCCATGCGAATTGATCCCAGGTATTACGAGAGCAGATGAGACCTCTTTCTAGCATCCTCCGATAACCGTCCTCAACCATTAGGATCCAGGGATGACGGAATGGCTTGTTCTCGAAGTATTAATATACATGAAGTCCAGAAAGGCTGTCAGATTCCCTGTGAAGAATCATTGCTGCGTTTGTTCTCTAAAGGACAGCCGCCTCAAAAGGAGGTTATCGTTTTCAGCCTATGCCCGAACCTCGTTAAAGGTGTATATCAAGGTCAATATAATCGTCATGGCAATGATGCTTTGATCGTTGTTGTGGGCAGATAAGTCGGTCTTGGGGTTGCACGACCTGTAGGCAATATTCTTTGTGTTCGTCTTCACGTCTGGTGTGCTTTTTGTATGGGGTCCTTCCGTTGACAGAAAATTCTCATCACTAGAGTGCAGTGTATTGGCTTTTGAGTACATACGGAACCACCTTCAAGATTCTGTAGAGAACAAATTATTAGCAACGGGAAATATAAGAGATGAAGAGGAGTCGAGTAATTAGAGTTACAGGCGTTTTCCAAGAGATTGGCTCGTTCACAGATGCATAGGCTTTATTGACTATCATTGATTCGAATGTCCATGTTCGAACCATTTTGTAGGCGTAAGCAGCCCACTGAATAAATTGGAGTCACAATTTCTCCAGCATGCCGTCGTCTCGTTCCAAACATGTGAGTACATACTGGCCGAGAACGCGTGTTATGAAGGCCCCCCAAAATAGTAATCATTACCTAACACGCATTTGAATCAAACATGCGCAAAGCATGAAGCCGTAGCGACGCGACGCGCACAAAAAATCTTGCTGTTCTTCTTTCACCTTCTCTCTGTCGTCGACCAGTCATCCAATTATGGACTCCGACCTTATTAAGCTGGTCAACAAGCTTCAGGACACCTTCAGCAACCTTGGTCGGTTCTTTCACATTCTCAGGGTCTTAAAAGATTGAAATGATTATTAGGAGGAGAACTGGATATGCCGCAGCTCGTCGTTGTGCGTTAATGTTTCATATTATTAATATATAATGCTGAAAACAATCTCCAAAGGTGGGCAGTCAATCGGCAGGAAAATCCAGTGTGCTGGAGACGTATGAAGCTCAGGTTCTTCATCTCTTTGCAATGTCCGGCTCATGATTTTTATAGTATTGTCGGTCGTGACTTCCTTCCTCGAGGTCAAGGTATCGTGACAAGACGGCCACTTGTCCTTCAACTTATACATACCCCGGTGCCGTCCGAGCCCTCACCCAACAACTCGCCGTACACGGAATGGGCCCAATTCCTTCATGTTGATAAACGATTCACAGACTTTAACGAAATACGAAAAGAAATTGAGCAGGAAACGTTTCGCGTCGCGGGCCAGAACAAGGGTGTCAGCAAACTACCCATCTCACTGAGGATTTACAGTCCGGATGTTCTCGATCTGACATTAGTGGATTTGCCTGGATTGACAAAGGTGTGTAAATGGCGCTACGTTTTCTTTCGTCTCTTCAACGACAGTCAAGATACCTGTCGGGGACCAACCCAGCGATATTGAACGTCAAATCCGCAACCTCGTCGTAGATTATATCTCCAACCCGAACAGGTGTGTACACGCCTAAACTACCTTGCCTCATCTCAACATTCGGTAGTGTCATACTGTCGGTATCAGCAGCCAATGTCGATTTGGCCAACTCAGAATCTCTCAAACTCGCGCGGACAGTGGACCCACAAGGTCGTCGTACCATTGGTATTCTGACGAAGCTCGACCTCATGGATGCAGGCACGAATGCGCTCGACATCCTCACTGGTCGCGTGTATCCTCTCAAACTTGGCTTCATCGGTGTCGTTAATCGTAGCCAGCAAGATATCAACGCCGAGAAATCTATGAAGGATGCATTAGACAGTGAAACGGAATACTTTCGTAACCATCCCGCCTACCGCAATATTTCTCACAAAAACGGTACCAAGTACCTAGCTAAAACACTCAATCAGGTGCGTGGTGTTTATACACGTGGGAAGGAACGAGACTGAAGGCTAGGCAGGTTCTGCTGAATCACATCAGGGAGAAGCTTCCCGATATGAAAGCGAGACTCAACACACTCATGGGGCAGGCTCAGCAGGAACTGAACTCGTTTGGCGATGCCGCTGTTTTTGGGGATAAGAATCAGGTGCGTTAGTTGCGCCCTCTCTCTGTGCTAGTATCTCATTGCCTATGTGTATAGCAAGGATCGTTGATACTACGACTTATGACCCAGTTCTCGAGGGACTTCGTCTCATCGATTGACGGTACCAACATTGACATCTCCACCAAGGAGCTATCCGGTGGCGCACGGATATATTACATCTTTAACGATATCTTTGGCCATGCCTTGAGCTCAATTGAGCCCACACACAACCTAGATGATCAAGACATTCGAACAGCCATCCGCAACTCGACAGGTCCACGACCTAGTCTGTTCGTTCCGGAAGTCGCATTCGATCTTCTCGTGAAGCCTCAAATTAAACTGCTAGAAGCGCCCAGTCTTCGTTGCGTGGAGCTAGTATACGAGGAACTGGTGAAGATATGCCATAACTGTACGAGTGTGGTATGTAATCAATTACGTTTGGTCAATTCACCGTCTCATCCTTACCCTTGCAGGAGCTACAACGATTCCCTCGTCTTCATGCGCAGTTGATAGAGGTGGTATCAGAATTGCTGCGAGAGCGTCTGAGCCCGACATCCGAATACACACAAAGCCTCATTGCGATCCAGGCGGCTTACATCAACACGAATCACCCTGCATTCGTTATTGGGACAATGAGCGCACAAAACGTGCAACACCAGAGGCCGTCGATATCCCCACGGGCAAGTTTGGCAACAATGATGCAATATGTACGCCCGTTCTGATCCATTGTTTGTTCTAGCCCACGTCCACCGAACCTATCAACGGTGTTGTCTCTTCGGCAGACGATGAAGACGAGACCTCATCTGAAGATACGAACAGCACCACAAGTGCAGCTCATGGTGCTCGCAGTGACAGCCGCTCCGTATCAAACACCATCCACGACCGCTCACGAAACACGCCCACATTACCCAACGCCCCTGCCAACTCTTCCACCCCCACTCTCAACAAAAAGACCCCATCTATTTCTCGCAACGAGCCCCATCGGCCGCATTCCGTCTCGGGTTCATCATCCTCCTCCGCCAGGGAAACCTTCCTCAATTACTTCTTTGGCCAAAACGGACCTGGACCCGTGTCTGGAGCGGGTCCACAGGAACGGCCAAGCAGTAACAACATCATCCCTGTCGGGCGGGATACATCGGGTACAGATCCTGCCGTCTCATCAGGATTGCTGGCCGGGCGACGCAATATGGATGGGAACAATGCTGCATATGACATGAAGAGTCTGGGGAAGCATATAGAAGCCGTGGGCGAAATCACGTGTTGTCCTTTTCCGTATTGACGTCTTGCATTATCTAGGTCTCTTCAGAAACGAACCAAGTCGGCCCGCGAGAAGAGATGGAAACGTCGCTCATCCGGTCCCTCATCACTTCGTACTTTGAGATTGTCAGACAAAGTATCCTGGACTTAGTACCAAAGGCGATCATGCATTTCCTTGTGAACCATACTTCACAACAGGTGCAGAACCGACTCGTTGCGTCGCTCTACAAACCAGAGTTATTTGCAGAAATGCTCAATGAGGACGAGAGTCTTGTTGCTGAGCGAGCGAGGGTGAAGGCACTGTTGGACGCGTACAAGGATGCATTCAAGACATTATCGGATGTTAACATGAAATCAATATGAATTTTTCTCACTTGGTCCTTACATCTCGCTTCGTTATCCTATTTGATTGAATACATATTACACATACAGGCCTTGCATACGCACCTGTCATGCATGCTTCTTGGGTTGATTAATCCCTATATCGGTCTATTCCGTCAATAACAGACATAAATATAGTCCAACAGGCGCTTTTAAGACGCCTCTTGAAGAATTCTAATTGCAAGCCAAAAACATGAGACTGGATAACAGACACTAAGTGTATATGAAATGAAGTGAGATCGTAGCAGTGAGTGAGTGACGTGAGCTGGAGCAGGGAGACCTTTCGGGCCGAACAAAGACAGAGGAGAATCAGACGGAGGCTGTAAATAAGGTGAGGTGGTGAGGTGAGGTGAGGTGAGGTGAGGTGAGATGAGATAGGTGCATGCATTACGCCGCTGTTGTCGGCTCTGCGGCAGCTTCAGTAGTCTCAGCGGGCGACTGACCCTTCACTGCGATCCACTTTTCCTTCTTCTTCCCGTTCTCCGTGGATGCATCCTCCTCCTCAGATGTCACACTTTCTTCAGTGTCCGCGTCAACACCTGTGGTGTTCTCAGACTCGGACGATGAGGAGTCACTGGGAGACTCGGTAGTGGTCGTAGTGGATTCAGTAGTGCTTGCAGTGGTTTCACTCTTCACGACTACCTCTGTGCGCAAGGCTTTCTTAGCCTTTGCTCGCGCTTCTTTCCTTTCGAGTTTCTGATAAGGGTGCATTGTTAAGTCAGTGGAACGAACCGGATGCGAGAAGACACACCTCTTTGGTTTCTTTTTCCTCCTTCTGGATAACGAGTGTTCATGAGAATCCATCTACAAGCAAAGCAAAGCAAAAATCCACCAACCTCCTTGGCTTCCTTTTCCTCCTTCTAAATCACACCAAATGCATTCATCAGCTGTGAACGGTGACAAAAACTGAAGAACACTTACCTCTTTCTGTGCCTTCTCTTCAGCCTCCTTCTTTTCTTTGGCCTCACGCTATAATGAAAAATTCACGTCAATAATCCAAATCCAATGGTTCGATCTAAAGGAAATGAAAAAAACCTCGGCTTTTTCCTTCTTCAGCTTCTCACGAGTCTCACGTTCCTGGATGACCCATTCCGCGACTTCATCGACACACTCGCGAGGACGAGTCTTGTTCTTCAACAGGTATCCTTGCAGCGCTGCGACCTACCGGGCTATAAGCACACTGACTCAGCACACCAAATTCAAATAGTACTCACGCTCATCTCGTCCTCCGGGATGGACTCTGCAAACTTTTTAGCCAATTCCGAGATCTCCTCCTCGCTCAACAGAGGGATCTGATGCGTCGACTTGCGCTTCGAACCGGGGAGGTTCTTCTGCGACGAGTCGGACGCAGAGGCCGCGGCGGCATGAGGGCTGGACGAGTTGACAGATGAGGGTTTGAAAGGGAAGAAACACTTGAAGATACCCTCCGCCTGCCACTTGGTGGCGTGTGTGAAGTTGACCCACACGTCCATCCGGCCCGGCCGGCTCAGCGCAGGGTCGAGGCGTTCGATGTGGTTTGTCGTTGCAAACAATAGACTGTTAGGGTAAGAGGGGAACCGTATGAGCGGGACAGCCGGATCTAGGGGTGCACAATACAAGCTCACCGACCCTCGGCGGCTGCGACACCGTCGAGACTGTTCAAGAGCCCACTAAGACTAAGAGTCGACCCGTCATTGTTGGTATTGTTATTGTCAGAGGTACCCGACGTCGTCGTTGTTGTCGTCGGTGCGCCGGTGGAATTAGAGTCTCGGCTCACGGAACGAGTAAACGCCGCGTCGAGATCTTCCAGGAGGAGGATGCATCTGTACAACCGGAGTTTATGTCAGATGAGATGGGAATGGGGTATCTTTTCGGAGACCGACAAACCTTGATGGCACGTGTCCCATCAGTGTCGTTAAAGTGTTGTCGCTCATACTAAGAAGCAAGGGTTAGGAATGATACATGACACGGCAAATGACAAGGGGCGGAATGTGGGGGGTACATACCCTTTTGATGACAGTGAAACGACGTAGATATCTAGCCCTAGTTCCCCAGCGAGTGAGTGGATAAGGGAGGTTTTACCACTGCGATATGAATTCATTAATTAATGACCGTAACATATGAAAGTAACGCACCTTCCCGGTACACCATGAAGAAGGTACCCACGCCGGAAGGGTATTCCTATTCTAAGTTTAGCGTCATCGAATTCCTTCTCCCATCATCAAAAAACATATTACCTCTCTCGGCGTACCTGGGAAAAGAAAAACATTCAAGTCCGCTGAATACATTGGGGGTAAATGGGAACACACCATTCTTCCGAACACAGAAAGTCTTTGCAATCAGCAAGAAGCATGTCTTTGACACCGGGTTGGAGAACAATAGAACTCATAGGACGCTTTTGTCGAGCGCCGTTCCATCGCCAACAGGGATAAGATCTTTGCGGGAGTCAGCGACAGGCATGGAAGGGGGATGAAATAGACTTACGTATCAGCAAGGAATATATGGACACGGTGTTCGGCATCCTTTTCATACTCCCGCTTTGCCTCGAGGACGAGCTTCTTGAGGATGTCGTTATTTCGTGCTACGACACTGTTGGGGGAAGTATTTGAGTTTGATGGGACGACAATGTCGGAGACAGGAGTGAGCAGTGTTTACCTGATTTTGAGAGATGATCCGTGGCCGTAATCGGGATAGCGCTTGGTTCTAGTTATCTGAGGTTGATAAATTAGCCGTTGGGTTAAATTAATGAAGGGTCGGGACATACTCTCAACCAGTGACCGCGGTAATATATGGTATGTGTGGTGTCTAGGGTCGGATACGTGGCGGCGTCAGCAAGAAGGGCTGAGAATGAAAGGGACACGTACCAATACTTGGCATGAAAGCGACCTTGCGCTTCCGTCGACCATGAACCAGTGCGTCGTCCTCGTCCTCATCATCTTCGTCAAGGTCCCCAGTAGTAGACTGCGTCAGACCGTTCCTACCCGTAGAACGTGTCGTAATTTCGAATTCTCGGCTCCGGCCCCAAGCAGGTTGCTGTATAAAGGTGAAGACGTCAGTCAGTCAGCGCTTAGCCCAACCCCAACCTCAGCTCGCATCGCATCCGACAACAGCGTACCTTGGATAACCAGTGCATTAGCCTAGGAACAAGGTAAGAATAGATTTTCATGCTAGCAATAGAAGTTGTCATACCAATCATACGGATAATCCTCCTGGCTGAAATGTGCTGTAAGGAAGAAGGCTGCGAGTCAAGTAAGTAAAGTCCGTATATAGGGTCCGCGACCCACAAGGGAGGCCACATACAGTCCACGAATCCATTCCACGCAGACACCGATGCTCTTCGTGCTGTCTCAACAGTTCCCCCGATGACGACGAGTTTCTGTTGTCATTGGCGCGGTCAGTGACGGTGACCCTGCATAGGCAAGGGACCCACAAGTGTATCCTGGATAGCACCAGTATTCATGCCTAGCGGCGACAGAATGCTCTTTATGGTGTCCATTGGCAGAGAAAAGAAGGGGGACAGGGAGGGGAGGCAAATGGAAGTGGGACGCGTCGGTCTTATATGGGCTGTGGTGCCTCGTGTTAGAGACAGGGTCGAATGTACTGCCTTTCTGGGTAAGATTCCAAATCTAATCCCCGACTGCGCCCTTTTTCGCCTTTTAATTCCCCTTTTCTTTTACGTCTACTAGCATGCAAAATTGGATGGCATGCTCAACAGATGTTAATACTTGTTAGTAGTATAGCAGTAGTAGTACTGAAGCAGGCTAAATTTCGCGCTCGGAGGGTACAGCCCCGCGGCGGCAATTTGGGCGGCTGCGAATGGCAATAATGGCAGGTATCAGTGACTCATGCCAGTAGTGACTGTTTATGAATGATACCTACACTCCCAGCCCGCAGTGACATGAAAACAACACGACATGGCCTGCGTAAATTGTCGGCTGATCCAATTATGTAGCCTTTGCACGTGTATGAATGTGTATGATATATCCTTGCAGGCTCATAACCTTCAATCACCAGGCCCTTTCGGTGGTATGTGAAAATACCGTTTCTCTGTCGAATTCCCAGCTGAATTTCAGCGATATAGTAGTATGTCGGAGTCCAAGCGCCCGAGATTTTGCGATTGCCGGGTCAGACAATAATCCATCCTCTCGTGTTCTAATCACGCCGCAAGATTGATTCTGACTTCTTGCTCTCCAACGATCAGTATCCGAGCCTTCGGTTTCGGGACTAGTAGGGGCCTCTGTGGCGACATTTTTACTCCTTTCCGGTTACAGCATGTATTTGCTTACCATTACTTACACGCGCCGGATATGAATGTTTGCAGGTGGGGGGCGAGACGAGGCGATCCTCTCCTGCAGCTAACATGACTTGCTATGAATAGCGATATATGAATCGTAGATCAACATACGGTCCCTGTGATTCGGAATCAAGGGAACACGAGATTGTCCTGGAGGTACGGCGGCAATAAAGCAGACCCTCATATCGGAGGCGCTTATCATGAGCCAAGGGCCCTGGGCAAGTATAGTCCTCCATGGATCGATGGCTGTGGCGGCACCGAGATCACTCCCTCCACTCATGTCCAAGAAACTTTATCCGCAGATTTAGAAAACATTCGAATACTATTACTAGGGTCTATTTCCAGCGAAAAGTGAACATGTGCCAGGATTCCCGTTGACCTATGCCCCGCACAAATCGGGTCCTTTAGGCCACATAAGGTCCTACCACCGATACCGAAGCCCCATTCAAGCACTACCGATACCGAGACTCAACGAAGAACAACCGACCCCAGGCAGAATGCTGATCCCAGAAAAATCCTCAGTTACGTGTTCCAGAGAGGTCCGTCAGTGGCGTGCGTAGTGCGGGTA
>JANDKJ010000649.1:0-113997 GCA_028551335.1 Armillaria sp. CMW 4456 | reverse complement strand
ACTCCAAAAGGAAATATTATCAGTCTTCATGACAGACAGGCTACCAGATCATGTATCATCCATGAGCTGACTAGGATAAAGGAAAACCCAGCTATACTGTACATGGCACCGATTGTCATATATTTCACAGGGAAAGATGCTTTGTCCAGCTGATTTTGGTACTCCTGGTAGGGGCAGTCGTGTCATGGATGGTATACCAGAAAGAACAATCAACCAACTTCTGTCGCAATTATCGTCGAAGAAAGGCAATAACATTGTATGTCACACTCTCAAATCAGATGCTTGCGAGTGCCTTCTCCCTCCAGACACTGATCCTTGACTGCCCCTGTGGTACCATTCCGAATTATGCCAGTGCACAGCCACCTGCCGATGAATTGGATCGTTTACTGCGTCAAGGGCAGGATCCACCAAAACCTTTGCAGTCGGATGTAGCAATCCATTCTTCTGGAGCTTATTCCGGGAAACCTGCTGCAGGCCTGTATGTTGTCTTGGCTGCATTTGATAACCAGCATGCCCATGAATCGCAAGCAGGAGGGCATTTCACACAGGCGCTGCTCAAGGTCCTGAAGGAGCGGCCAGTGAACCGCTTGACATACAAATCATTGATTGACCGCCTTGAAATGCCGGAACAGTGAGTAACAGCTTTTCACTCTTGTATATTGAAATTTAGCAGCCTCTACAAGCAGCCAGACACCACTCATGGAAGGATATGAAGTTGATCGACTTCTCTTTAAATCCAGGAGACACTCCACCGATGACTTCCGGATCCTCTGCCGACGTGAAAAGCAGAGTCGGGAGCCCTACCTTACGCTATGTGCTGGCTCCAATCGCGACATTGTGGACGGTTCTACTTTGGAGATATACAGGACAGATCTACCTGACGAGAGACATTCGTTTGCAACTGCGATTGTGGAGAAGGTGGGAGCCTCTACTTCCGTCCTAAAGCTTGAGGAACGTTTCGTTACCATGCTTGAGGTTGATCGTGTCTGGTATGCGCAGGTCCCAGACAATCATGCCTTCCGATTTACAATCTATTGCAATGACTCGAGGCTCCTAGCCATAATACTTGATGAATCGAAGCTTGCATCGCACCCGAATCTCCTCCTTATCCCTGGGAGCAAACCACACCTAGCAGATCTCCGCTTGACGGTAGATGGCAGTGCTGTTTCCTATGACTTATCCTGGGGAATCGTCACTGGAAGACCCTTTGCCAGTGGCCGGAGCATGGACTTTGCTCTGAGGCTGTCTCATACCTCAGAAGTGAATGATATCACCGAAATTCAAGACTTTATTGACTTCTGTTCCCATTATACCTCACAAATCACGATGCCAGGTCCTCTTCCCCTAGCTGAGCTCATCTCCATTGAAATGAGAGAAGTTGTGCTCAACCAAAGACACTGGATACCTGTTGGCGAAAATTTGTTACCTGGTGCTGCAGACAAATTCCTCGAATTTGGTCTGTTTCCTGAAAACGAAAATCGTTGCTACGAGTTCATCATCCATAATACATCTCGCGACTCTCTATATGTCTTCTTGTGCTGTTACAATATAGCTGTGATGAAAGCATGTGCGCTTACTACATTGTACCCTTTGATATTACCTGATCACCTTTCATATTTTCTCTAGACCGTCTCTTTTCTTCTATCATTTCAAGCCTCGAGCCTGATACCAGCATGCATACAAGTAACCGTGGTGGCCTGCCAGAGGATCAACTTCGCCGGCCAATCAAGTTTGCCGTCCCAAATGGCCTAGACGAAGATCTCACCGTTTTCCAAGTTTTCGTAGCTAAGGAGCCATTTGACCTGCATCTGCGCTCAGAGTGGCAATTATCGTATCCC
Organism: Armillaria sp. CMW 4456; assembly: GCA_028551335.1. NCBI lineage: Eukaryota > Fungi > Basidiomycota > Agaricomycetes > Agaricales > Physalacriaceae > Armillaria > Armillaria sp. CMW 4456. The sequence continues at coordinate 112,159 of JANDKJ010000649.1, read as the reverse complement.
AGGTCAGAAGGACACCCTGAGCGCATTCAACGGAAACTCCCGTTTCCCCCTACTTTTGGAAAACGTTGGGGTTCAATGATCATCCCCATCTTACAGAGAAGGTATAATCTTGTTGTTTTGGCAAGTCAGTAAGGTTTTACAGCGATTTATGTAGGAAACTTAGGAAGACATCTTGAATTTCTGAGGCACGGAAAACATGGTATACATTGATGGAACGGTATGAAGATCCTCTCTTTTCGTCGTGGTATATGTTATTTGTGCACCAGTATGAGGAGTTTGTGATGAATAAATGCTCCATGATCGATTCTGTTACGCAGCATCCTTCATTATATTCTTGAAGACCCGTATGTCAAGAGTTATGGAAAGATGGGAGGGAAGCATCCCGCGATTCTCTTCGCTGATTTGAAGCTGAAGCTGCGGGATGAAAGGATGAAAGAATGCGTTCCTACGCTCGGGGGTAACAATCGTCAGCAGCAAAGTCTCGTTGGACGCGACACTGGTGTTGCCTTTACTAGTTCAACATGGGCCAGCCAAGAATTGGTTGCAAAGACCACCAGGCCAGGCATGTATTATGACTCGGGAAAGAAGTTTTTGGATGCTGGGCGGGCCGAGGCCAGAGAAATGGCCGGAGAAGGTGAAACACATTGGGCGCTGGATCACCTTCCCGAGATTCTTCACTCGCAAGGCTTCCACTTCAACGAAGAAGATTGGCGTGTTCTCCGTATCACCATTTGCGAACGCCTGTTTCATATGACAGAGCTGACAGACGTCAAAGACATGGCCAAAAGGACCACCTAAAAGCGCCGAAGCGATGGATTGGCATCCGGCGAGTATGAGTGAGTGTTCCTTCTAAATCCTTACACCTCATTCTCATTCTGAGTCGAACATAGATTTGCATCATGGCGGCAAAGATGAATTTGCCCTTGCTCGATGCGGAGGGCATGCTGGGGTGACTCTTGACATTCCATAGGATACGCGCCGTTGATTGCTCAGGAAATGGGCGCAGTGAAATTGGCATGCTCCGCGGGAGGGTGAGGCAATGTGTTGTCAAGTGAAGACTTAAAGGTTAGTTGACGCCTTTATATTTCAAAGTGTTCAAAAATTTGGCAAAGAAGCGAAATCAAAAAACACGTACTGAACGGTGGAGTACCGAGAGACGTTGCATGATTCTGAGTGCTGCGACTGAGGTCCCGCGTCGCGATCTGCGCTGTGTCGACGTCTCCGAAGATCTCTCAGTGCGTGCCTAGTGCTCGATGCCAAAAATGACTCTGTCCACCGTCTACCTTGGAGGCGTATCCCGACGCTGAAAACAAGTGGACCTCACTCAAACGGACCCTCCTTCGATGATCGCCACGTCTACTCCCCTCTTTACTCGCCACTGCCCTCGCTCTCAACGCCTCTCCTCATCATCTCCTCGCCTGCGACTTCCTCTGCTTCATCATCCATCCTAGGTCCTCGCTGTGTACCAGCGGGTGTACAAGTCCCACCGAGGGCGCAAAGTGTCGATTCCTGGGTGAGCTAAGCTTCGTGTCTGTTTCTCTGTGCGGATTCTAGCTCAAAAAGGAACCCATACTGCGCATTCTCAACCGTCTGCCTCCACGCCTTTAACATTCTCACCAAGCACTGATATCCCATTCCTCATGGGGTGTATGCGCTAGCTGGGAGTGAGTACGGGCGTCCTACACTCGACAATGAACACCTCTAGTTTTGTGTCATCGGGCATCTTCAAGCAGGCAGGTTCCATACCCGATGAAGTGGAGAGGCTTTGTTTCGTTGGATATTATATACTATGACTTGCAGAAATGGAACTTCCTGCAACGTCATCCCATCCCCGTAATGGGACTTTCAAGACGTCATTGGCCACCGCTTCTGGCAGGACCGTCCGCTTCGACACACTGCAATCGCCTTCTTCAACTCCAACGCCATATGCCTCTCGAACGAGGTTGTTTCTTCAGTCTATTCGCGCATGGAGGAAAACGATGGTTCGGTTCGTTCCAGCCCGGTCAAGGACTTTCTCGGTACGACGGAACCGTTTTCTCTTCTGCAACCTTATGCGCTGTTTTTGCAGCCCACAAGGACGGTATGACGCGTTGAAGTAGAAGAAGAGTCCATTTGATTCGTCGACGCGAAGGAAAGTGGCAGATCCTGATAGCGCTGGAGAGAGCGGTAGATGTGCCGACGAGCGGTGCATGCTAGTCGCTAGTTTGCTCCGTCCGACGGCATGTTCGAACAACGATCGAAGAGCGAGGAGACTGTCGAGTTCAAAGCCACCAAGGAGTTGTGCCCGCTCGATTATGCGATAGTCTCCCCTGCACCAATGGCCGTCAACGCCGAGTCATTGGGGTCGGAAGGAGACACAGTGAACTGATGGAGTGTCAATAAAGAACTCTTGGGGAACAAAATCCATACATGCCTTGTTTACTGGTGAACGGGATTGCTCTCACGTCTTTGGTCATCCAGTGAGATGTGGAAGAGTAATTTTGATGCGTGTACGGGAAGGAAAGTGACCACATGGTTAGTCTTCTCCCATCTGACGGATTGTTCGAGCAATGTAGACTCGTGACCAGTTAGTTCTAGGAAGACTGTCACGGGATCAAGGGACAGATTCCTAGAACGACTGGTCCGATTGGTGACGAATTTGGCAGGACCCGCCAAATGTGAGTGGGGACTTAGGTTTTCGACGTCGAACATCCTTCAAAAAAAGTCCCAAAATTCATATAATAAAAAGTGGTTTTTTTGCGATTTTAAGACAAATGGAAGCAACATGTTTTCGACTCAATGGAAAAAAATTAAAGTCCCTTCTGCGCCGTGGGGATTAAGTGGGGATCATAACGGTTAAGTTACATATGTACGCACCTCTTTCCCTCTCATGCCAGCCTCGCTACTATGTCAAGGGTCGCAAAAGCTCAGTCTTGTCTCTGCTGGACCTGTGCATGCCCATGCGTCGATAATATGAAAAGTCCAGCCAAGAGGAGGCTGATTCCAAAGTAGACTAGATTTGGACTTAGAATTTTTCAAGTTGACGTCAAAAAACAAGTTGCTTTTAATAGTCTTAAAATCGAAAAATATCCACTTTTTATTATATTAATTTTTACACTTTTTTTGAGGCATGTACGACGTCGAAAAACTAAGTCCCGAGTCACCTTTGGCGGGTCCTGCCAAATTCGTCACCAATCGGACCAGCCGTTTCGGTATCCGTGATAAGCGCAGCCACGTGCCGAAATGGCTGGTCACGAGCCTACGAGCAATGATCCAGAATGGCGTCCAGTCACGTGCACCCCAGCGGATTCAACGTAAATGCGCCCATCGGCATCGTTGGGCATGAGCTAGTGCACCAGACAACGACATGGCGTTTTCGAGCAAATTCATCCTGTCATGAAAGCTCTGGTAGTCGAAGAACTCCATCAGCTGGCATTCGCATGGACTCGGGACCGGCGGCAACCTGTCTTTGTACCGGGAGACCACCAATGGATTGTGAAGAAGGTACATGTATGCCTCTGTCAGCTTTGAATGTGACAGATTTTGAGGATTCAGCCTCGGTGACTAGTGTCTCCTACGCCGCCATCCTCAGGCACAATCTCATCGTCGTCGCCCTCATCGTCTCCGAATGCAACCCCCTTTTTGCCCTGCTCTTGTTCCTCTTCACCGAAGACCACAGCAATACCGACCTCATCGTCGGCCTTCGTACAGTTCCGCGGGGTGTCGATCTGCGATCCATCCGAACTGATCTTCTGAGCTACGGCACAGTGTTTGTCTGTCTGGTTAGACGTGGCCTGTTTGATGCGGGAAGCGTACCCTGAGGGAAGATCTGAGAAAGGAGGAATGGGTCCTTGATGTGCCCACTATCGGGAATGTGTACTACTACGCAGACAAGGTAGTTTACTACCCAAGTGGACTCGGACAGGATGTGGACATGAAGCAACCAGAGTTGATTCTGACGGGCTTGGACCTTGCAGGAAGGCAAAGAACAGGTGGACATGATCGTTGGTGGGAAGAGCACAGACGAGGAGAGAGAAGACAAGACAAGCTTTATCCTGTTTCAGTGTATGGAATTTTCGCAGTACTAAGAGAGATGCAGTGTCGGACATCCACAAAACCCATTGATCACATCGCCAGACTGACTCATAAATTCGGGTGTTCCGTCACGGTGCGGCACCGGTTGTTCCTATGCAGAGGTTGCTGCTCACCACTTCACTGACAAAGAGGCTGCGGTAGTGGATGTACATATGGATTTCGTTATAAGAACATGGAAAAATGCGGAGAGAACGTACGTTGGTGGTGGAGATGACGGTATAAGTAATTGCACCACTTGTGTAGGGCATCGGTGCAGCTCAGTCTGAATGGAGTTTCAACTTCGTTGGACAGAGCACGTGTGAGGAGCTGATACGGACGTTCTGGACCTGCTGGATTCACTAGCAACTGCACTGTCTGCACCACCCAAGGTGGGGGTAGAGGTTGTTCCGCAATAGGTAGTCGCACTATCATTCTGGGCTTGCTTCTAATTCGGAAGGATCCCTCCAAACCACGAGTCTCTTCTAATGAAGCAGAATCGTACCCAAAAGCTGTCAACGGAGTGCGGAGAAACGATGTCTGTGTCAGCTTTTGAGGACTGCGTTCGCAGAGCCCAGCCATTTTCCACCTCCACTCGTTGGAGTGTTGTGTTGGGAAAATTCATCCTGTACTCACAGTGGCGCTGGGGTGGAGATCATATTACTGGCATGGTGGCAGTGAATACAAAATGTCAGAGCACGTGCACTCACTCCTGTGACTCATCAGTATTTTGAGGGATGTAAGGACTTTAAAGTAGTTACCTTCGTGTTTAAAGTAAATATACATGTAATAAAACACCATTGTAAACACCCTGTGTGTTTTCATCAGTAATTTTGAAAGAAACACGTTGTATTAAATACCCTCAGTAATTACAACCGGTGTTTTGGTCCGGGTGTTATATTTATAAACACTTGACAAAACACCCTGGGTGTTTTCATTGGTGTTTTAATTCGTAGATATTGCCTAATAAGGAATTAATTTAGGAAATATCTACGAATTAAAACACCAATGAAAACACCCAGGGTGTTTTGTCAAGTGTTTATAAATATAACACCCGGACCAAAACACCGGTTGTAATTACTGAGGGTATTTAATACAATGTGTTTCTTTCAAAATTACTGATGAAAACACACAGGGTGTTTACAATGGTGTTTTATTACATGTATATTTACTTTAAACACGAAGGTAACTACTTTAAAGTCCTTACACCCCTCAAAATACCGATGAGTCACAGGAGTGGTACTTGAACGCGTGATGGTTGACACAAGACTGGCTGCCGGCGGCAGTTGAAAGATAGCCGGAGAAAAGCTGGTTCGGGAAAACGCTGAGCGTATTCTCGGTTATCCTAACCTTTCTAATCCACCATTTAGAAACTGCACTGTTTCCTATCAATCCGCTGATCTCGCAACTGGGTTGCTGTGTGGTTGTCTGGAAAAAGTGACGGATGTTACAAGGATGCTGAGATGAAATCCTTATTTGGTAGGTAAATCCTCTTCGTTACTCATGCTCTGTATGTTTGATATACTGAGGACAATGTACTGCAGTGCCGTCACGACAGGCCTTCAATATACTCGTCGTATACTGGCCATTCACAAAGGAGTTGAATTCTGCCGCAATCATTGCGTCGCACGTGGTCTTTGAGCCCGTTCTTCTGCCAGTGTACATAACGGAAGGCAGGGGCGGTTGAGCATTTATTGATTGTGTCACGATAGAACTAACGGAATCTGTCCCATGGCAGGCGTCGATTGATACGGAAAATACCATTACGCCCTCTGACTGACGAATGGTTCCAGGCTCAGCTTCGCGTCCACGATATAGAAAACACGGACTTGAAGGGGTTCGCGTCAGGCCATTCAAAACCAAGATAAAAAGCCACCCTTCTTCGCGCTCGGCAAGTTTTCAGAAGTTGCGATCACTCCTCACAATGGGTACTCGGACGACGACATTTATCCACGCGGTAGAACCCAATGGAGAGTGATTAAGTACCTGAGATGTCAAGAAGACTCCTGATTTGTCGCTTTGATTAGAAGGCCTGAAGCATGATTGTTGGGAGTTGCGCACTTGACGCTAAAGAACAGGTGGCCATGTCCGTTCGTTCATTCGTTACCAAGGGACTGCAAGAATTCTCCTGGTCACAGTATGCATTCGGAGGGCAGACCGTGCTAGGCAGCGCATTAGTGCATAGGTTCATTTTTTTGTTATCCTTCGGGCCAACAATGAGTGCCTTTGATGATGGTCCTCCAACCCGTGCACTGGAAGGACATGCCCAAGAGGGAAGCGAAATCGACAAAGCTCGTCCGAGAGATCTGTAGGCCTTCACGGATGTCATATCGGGAAACCAACACGAGTGACTCCGCCTGGTCAGCGACATGTCGAAGGAGAGGTACTCCTATGAGGAGTAGCTTCTTCGGCCGCGAAGAAGTTATCAGCCTTTCGTCTCTGTTTCTGTGTAATCCGTGATGCCTGATATGGACCGGGAGAGCTCAATAGGATCAATGAACCGCGACGCGCTTGAAAACTTTTGAGCTTTAAAGGTTCATCTCCATCCAACGGCGGCTTGTGTTGAGCGAATTCGGAGAGGCGGTCTCTAGTATCGGGACTTATGTTTCGAAAGTCCTTCAACAGAATTCTACAAATCCATCTAACCATTCCAAGCGCTCTCTTTCGAAGGCTTCACATGCTCTGTCGGGCTCGCTTCTTTCCTCCGGAGAGCCTACTTGTCCGAGATATGGCAACAATAGTACATTCATGCACTGGTCGATCCATTGCGACGTTTCATTTGTTGGCTTCAAATACACAGACCTGGAGTGCTCCTGGCACGCTTGGAACAAAAGGCCGGCAACAAGAGCGGAAGATACCGTTGACGCGGAGTGGTGGCACTGTATTCAGATTCGCACTGTTTGCCAAAAATACGACCAAGCCGAAGTGAGTAATTGGTATGCAGCGATTATTAGACTAAATGTCCAGGCGGCCTGAGCATTGATAACTGGCATTGACCATAAGCATGCAGCGAAGGCATATTTCGGAGTTGTGGCATTGACCACGGGAGCAATGAAGACGTGAGGGGATAAACGCCTAGAAGCATCCATCTGGTGTGACAACTCTGCCACGCAGGTTGTGTACACAACCTTTGGCATTATGTCTTCAAGTGAAGGTGCAGATCGTGAGTCTGCCTCGGATGCAAGTGTGAGCACAGTGTCCCAGCTAAGGTGGTCGGAGGAGTATATCGAGGAGTCTAAGAAGGATCAATGGGAGGATATTGTGCGTACCCACGAGATGGCATGCGCGTTGACTAACAACGACTCAGAGAAAGGAGGCACATAAGCGATATGAGAGCCTCCCTGAAGTGACCATATCCGCACAAGAAACCGGTGTTGCGGAGGAGATCCTGGTTCCTCTTCAGCGCAGGTGGACTGGCAGAATGCCCGCTATCTCTTCTACCTCAGCCGACATTCCATGCACACGACTCGACGTCAGAGGCATCCTGGAAAGAATGAACACCCTCCTCGGAACCAAACATGTTATAAAATCCCAAACCTGGAAAGCTCGTTGGAAAGCTTTTTTTTCTTCAAAGACACCTCCGGTCACTCCACTTTCTCAGTCAATGTATGCTATGCTCCAATACTGCATTGATCACAGGCATGACTTTGGCACAGCATACGCCCACCTCCGCCCACATTGGTATGTCGGCACCACCGTTCAAGAGCACCAATGGCGGGAGTCTCGGGATAAAGATATGCGACAAGACGTTCTTCAGGGTACTCTTATCATTAACAGTGATGTACCTCCACGATATGTGTGGGACCTACTCAGCGACAGAGTCATCCCATGGTGGGTAGCTGGTGTACAGGTATGGGACATCTGGGCTGTGTCGCATGCATGGGTAGAGGAGAGTGCACTCGAGTATGCATGGACCACCATCAACGGGCGTCAATGGCCAATTCCACTTCCACGGGGCGTCGATCTGCAATGCTTCCGAATTGAGCTGCTGAATCACGGCGCAGAGTATGTCTGGCTCGACGTTGTCTGTTTGAGGCAGGAGCGAGGGCTGAGCGAGAATCTGCGAAAGGAGGAATGGGTTATTGATGTCCCAACTATTGGGAATGTGTACAGAAGCGCACGCAGGGTAGTTTGCTACCTCAGTGGGCTTGGACAACCACTTGCTCAGGATGTGGACATGACGAGTGACCGCAGTTGGTTCCGACGGGCTTGGACCCTGCAGGAAGGCAAAGAAGACATGATCATTGGTGGGAAGAGCACCGACAAGGAGAGAGAAGACCTTCAAGACAAGCTTCGTTCTGTTGTAGTGCCTGGATACAGTGTCATATACGAAGCACTCAGAGAGATGCAGCATCGAACATCCACAAAACCCATTGATCGCGTAGCCGGCCTGACTCATCAAGTCTCCGTATACTCAATTCCAGCGTACTACGAGTCAGCGAGTGAAGAGGAGGCATGGTCAAGACTTGTAGCATCGTTGTGGGAATGCCATCATAGGGAACTGTTCTTCTTGTACCCGAAGCCTGGGGATGCGGGCGTTCTCTGGCGGCCCTCCTGGAACCAGGTCATGTCCGATGAGCTCCCAGTTGATAAGGAGCATGAAGGTCTCACACATAACCTCCCTAGCATGGACCATTGGATTGAGAAGGTCGAGGTGCGGGGGTTGGCCGAAGTACATTATCCGCAACGCTCAGAGCGTGAAGGCCAGCTGTGTGTGCATGGCTGCGAGGGTGTCATGCACACCTTCAGCATTGTCGCCAACCACCAATATCCGATTCCTGATGGTGTGTATACACTCGTAGGGTGTGAATTTTGGGGGGGTCCTTACAGCAATGAACTCCGTTTCTGTGTCGTTGGGCATCTTCAAGCAGGCAAGTTCCACAAGGTCTCTGTGTTTGAAATACCTGACGAAGTGGAGAGGCTGAGTTTGTTGAAACTAGGACTTACGAACAACGACTCCAGCCCCTATTTCGCTTGATTCTATACTTGTTGTACATTATGTACTGCGCTTGCAGCAACGGACTTTTTTTAAAAATCAAGACGTCGCGACATCAATGAATCCCCATAATCAGACCTACAAGTCGTCGTTCCCTCTTTGAAGGTACTACTAAGGATGAAAGCGAGGCTCTATTGTAATTGAGTCGCCTGAAATATTGTCTACTTGCTTGAAATTCTACTCGCCTTTACCATGACCTAACGATTCCCCGCATAGCAGGTTCTAATCATCATTTGCTGACTACGATGCATTGGTTCCACGGAAGTTTTGGGGGAAATTAAGAAATCGCTCCTCCATAGCATCATCGTTGCCGGAATCTTCGCCCTCCGCAACTTTAATATCGTGACCCACTCCTCGTATGCATCATAAATCGCACAGAGCTTTAATGAGTGTTCGCTTTTCGGGAGCGTGAACTTTACCTTGACGGCCACATCCCAAGTCACTGTCACCCGTTTGAGGTCCAGCAATCATCATGCTGAAGGCTCGCCAATGACCAACCACCAGTACACACACCTGACATACAGGGAATGAAAGGCTGGAACATACTGTCCACAGGATGTAATGGTATTGCAGTAAGAGTTGCACAGCTTGCCGAAAGCGTGTCCCTAGCCGTAGTGAGTGTTTGGTATGCAGCATTGATTGAAATGAACGTCCAAGCGGCCGCAGTATTCATAACTGGCATTGACCATGAACATGGAGTGAAGGCGTATTTCAGAGTTGCGGCACTGAGCACAGGATCAATGGTGAGCTTCAATTCCCTAAGCACGCGTCACGTCCCAGTGGAAATTACCTAAAATTCATCAAATCCTCAGGTACACAACGAAGGCAACCTGCCGGACACGACTCGTATTTAGCAACGACTGCACATCAAGTGTGGAGGTAGTTGGTGGTCGCTCAAAGCTTACGCCCGAGATGAGATAGCATGTCAGAAAAAGTAGGCAGGGAACATCATGATAACCGTCGTACGTAGCGACCTACTTGGCAATAGTAGAGACCAACTGTTTCAACCGGTCCTCTATGCTATAGATTTCGCCCATAATCAGATTATGCTTGTTTTGCAAGCCATCGAACGTCGCATTCTCGTATGAGAGACTCGACCCTGATCGCAAATGTGTACTGTCGTCTGCACCACTTCGCTGAGGCGTCTCCGTCCCTTTCACGGACAGATCCGTACTCGTCCGCTGCGAAACGTCGCTCGACCGCTGAGTCATTGTTACCGTAGCATTAGGTGTTGTGCTCCGTTTCGACGTGACAGATCCTGGCCTAGGAGTCGGGCTCGGACTTGCTGGTGCATCCATGTCGGTGTCGGTTTCCTCTTCCGAGTCAAAAATATTCACGAGCATCTTCGGTGAATCCCCCTGGGGGTGGAAGCGAAGTTCCTTCAGCGATGATGACCGACTGTGTCTGCCAACGGAGGTCAAGATATGCGGTTTCCGACCGCTCTCTAGCACTTTTTTATGTGCGCTCATGCTGACACAGTCAATGAGCTGCTTCATGGCCTCACGTTCTGAGACGGGACGTCTGGTAACCGTTGTACGGCGAGCAGTGCTGTTCCGTGAAAGTGTCTGATATGGAGTCCGAGGTCCAGATCGGATTGGCGTACTGAACAGATGTGTATTGGGGGTGGGTGTTAGAAGATGAGGTACCGCCACAGAACCGATAGTCGCGTGAGATAGTCCAGATACTTTGGGTGTATTCAATGTACTACTGACGGGTTCACGAGGTGCCAGGTCCGGGAATGCGGTCGTCATGGGTCCCCACGTAAACCCAATAAAGGCTGAACTATTATCTCCAGATGCCGCTTGAGGTATCGCTATAGACTTCAGAATAGAAAGACCCTGAGAAGACCCAGTAGATGACTGGAACAGCTCGGAGAAAGCAAAGGGTTTCGACTGATCGCCGTCTAAGCCGTCTTCCTCCATTTCAAAATTAGCATTGGGATCCGCGTAGATAAAGTGAGGAACGTGAATGTTTGAGGGTACTGTCTCTGATAACAAAAATCAACTTCAAGACAATGTAAGTATCACATAGAAACTCACCATCATGAAGACTGGTCCAGCGGATACTGGCAAAAAACTTGTGAGAGGTAAGTTCGGCCACATTATGTCTTCCCAGACGGAATTCGGCATCGGTGAGCAAGCTTCAAAAATGGGCGTTAACAAGGACAACAAGAAACATAACGCACTCACTTGCGTAAGAAGTCCTGGAATTCAGGTGATATTGTAATATTATTATTGAAGGGAATGTATCTCTGAACACATATCAGCGTCTGTTGAATAAGTTGTTGAAGAAGACAGACATTGTTAGCCACGATCTTGGCATATGTCCTTCGTATATCCTCCGCAAAGAAGGGCGCTTGACCGTACGCCATTTCATACAACATCGCGCCCATGCTCCACCAGTCCGTCTCTCGTCCATAAACGTCATCTTCATGCTCAAAATCGGAGGTGTGGTCATCATCTTCCATTTCCAAGGCAACTAAGGCCCGCTCATGTGCCTTGAGTATTTCTGGCGAGATGTAATCGCAAGTTCCACATGGAACGAGGCAATGTTGCTTCGGTAGACGCTGACTGCCATCCGGCATGCGGGGAAGAAGCGGTGCCGTCGTACCAAAATCAATCAAGAGAATGTGAGCATTCGGCTTGAGGACAAAATTGTGAGGTTTGATATCTCTGTTCTAATGTAAGAGGACCTTCATACATGAGACATTCGCCCCTACCTGTGTACAAATCCTTGTGAGTGGCACCAATGAATCGCACTAACGATCTGCGGAGCCCACCATCTGATATCGTGTTCAGAAATCCTGCCGTCCAGCGCGCTGGACTCCAATACGTCCCATAAAGTCCCCCCCTCGGCATAGTCCATGACGAGCTTAAGGTGTGTCGGGGTTTGGAATGCGCACAGCAGATGTGGCACCCACTTCGAATCCGTATTTGTGGCAAGGCGTAGAATATCGCGCTCAAGTTGAGGGGAGCATTGCTTTGTTTGCCTTCATCAGACGCATACCAACTAGCTCGACCATCGACAACGCACCTCACGCGCCCTCAGAACAAATTTCTTCTCGATAGTTTTGCGCACATAGACGCGCCCATCTAGTTTGCATTTGACAACATCGATCTGTAAACGATAATGAGGGTTGAGTTTTTCAGAGACAAAGGAACGTACGACGCCAAACTGGCCGTAGTCAAGCTTCCCAACCGCCTGAAAATCTTTATCTTGAAGCTTTATAGAGTCGATTTCAGTGGTCCTCGCTGATACAATCAGCTATACAAGACATAAAAACGATTCTATGTGCATACACGTCTTGCCAATGACGCTCTGGCCGTGCAGCAACCGGTCTAGTGCCAGCCCATCCTCTTCTTCGTCGCCGTGACTTTTCAAAAGTTCTTGAAGTCTCGATTTCCGTTTTTTCCAAGAGAGAGACATGCATTAGGTCGTTCAAATCTTCAAAGGAGTAAAAATACAGCTGTACAGATAGATGAACAAGAAATGGAGGGAACGATTGACGATGGAAAAGGGAGAACAAGCAAAGGGCGTTATACTGTCACACGACGTCACGATATACGGACATGCCGGCCCTGATGCCGAATTGAAGTGGCAGTGGAATTTGAGTTGGAAACTTGAATCTGACGAGCATTGCAGTAGAACCTGACATTGTTTAAGTACTGAGATATCAGGTTCTTGTTGAGACATATTAAGCCAGATCATTATATTCAAATTATATTACCATCCACACAACATCCACAGTAATCCATGCGAATACAGGTCCAACGCCCGCATCCCTCTCCATGTTGAAATAAAGGTATCGTCTATCTGCGCTCTGCCATAACTGTCTCCTCAGTCCCAAGCTCTATAGAACCTGATTGATTTCTCGAAGGGAGAACTGTTTGTTCTGATCCAAGTAAAAAACCCGGATGCGCAAAGTTCATGGTGTAAATGGCTAGTACCACCATGGCACCGTCAAACACATCTTCAAGATTGAAATCAGCCCGTTATACGAGTGCCCAGAAAATACAGGAGACATACTGAAGTATACTTGAGTGGAGATAATTACGCCGTTCCACCCATCACTCAACTCGATCGTACGATACACAGCTCTAGGAAACGATATAAGAAACCCCCAAAGCTACGCAAGTTGATAAAAATTACCGAATGTAGAGACAGATTGTGCTGAAAGCCAAGGCTCCTAGCATGAGCAATGATTTTCCACTCATAACCCCGCGAAAGTAAACAGGCTTCATAGAAGCTACGTCTACCAGGCTATTGGTCGTACGCGATGCAATGGGAATGTCCTTGACGTATCGTACAAAAAATTCGACAGCGCAAATCACGTAGATCGTGATCACAACTGCAAAGAGACGTTTAAGTCATCAATGATGATGTCACAAGCACTTGGCACTAACCCAACTGGAACACAATGCCTCCGAGCATGATATTTCCACTCTGTACAAGGAGAGCGCTTAAAATTAGACAATCCCCGAAGAACGTTGTACTTGCCTTGTTGGCGGCTGGTAGAGTATCGGCTGCCGATGCGATGCCACCTCCAACGCCCTGGACAATCAAGGCGACAACATCCTGCAACATATAAAATATGGTGAGTTTATGAAGCACACAGACGAAGAAGAAGCTTACACAGGTACAGAAAATGATAGAATCTGGAACAACTTCGTAAGATAAAAGCCTGGTATTTTGAGCTACACCACTCACACATCCGAGGAGTGAGCCTGCTATATACATGTCCCAGTCTCTTGATCAATATACCAAGAATCACAAAATTCGCCGCAACCAGAGGCGTTGGAGCGAGGATAGTGGTAACAATTCTAAAAGAACGACTGAGCAAATGATCACCTATAAACATGATTTTCGAACGTACTGGATTTGAAAAGGGTTGTTCAGACTTGGAGAGTAGCTGGACCATAGGCGTCCACTCCAGCCAAGTATCTCCATGATTCCAGCAAGGCATATGGTGGGGAAAACCCACCACATTCGATAAAAGATGCCTTGACCGACATGAAGGACTACCGAGTCCCGTCAGACAGCGCAACGTGATGATTTCTCGACAGAGGCTTACTTGTTGAGATGGAATACAAAACCACAAATATTATTGCGATTGTCGTCGATGGAACATAGTTGTACGGGGAATCGGCGAGATCCATGCTTCCCGACCGTAAGACTAGAGGGTTAACTGAGAAGAACGAAGAAATAAGAGGGGGAAAGAGGAAAAGTATCATTGAAAAGGCGTACTCATAGAACTCATCATTGATGAAGCTGGCCTTGGAGCTTGAGTCTCTGGAGGGGAATCAGGGTGTTTGAAAACAAAAAACTACTACCTGACCTTAAGTAGCGTCCCGCTGAATACGGGAATGCGCATCATAACACCCAAGATCGCGTCCAGAAATACCCAATCATAATGTGAATGACAAGAATTGTAAATATGCTGTGCAGTTTCAACACGCTGTAACTCGGTTGTCCGGTAAAGATTGACGAATGAGGTAAAAGGATATCCGAGTCGACTTGCGGCTTGTGTCAGTATCCTCGATGGGCGCCATTTCAATGACATCCACCACGATCCAAGACTTTGTTCCGGAATTGGAGATAGAATACTGGAGGTAACAATCGACGGGAAATTTTGAGAGGAAGTTCGGGCCGGTCGAGGGACGAAGTACCACGATCACGTTAATTTGATGAGTCAACTGACTTCTCGCGATCGGCGTGGGTACCGTACACTATCTTGCACCACCTCTACCACGTTGTCAAGATGCCTTGGGACCCTGTGAAGCTTAATAGCGGTACTCCCAGCGCACACACTACCTTATTTATCAATCAACTCTTAAATTTTGACAGGTCATTTCATACCGAGTATAGCTTTTGGAACGTGGAAACTAGGAAACGGTGATGGTCCTATATCCCAGGTCGACCAAGCAATCTCTGTCGGATTCAGTCACTTTGGTCAGTGATTCACGCCGCTTCTTGCAGTAGCTATTCTATATCTCGCTCCAGATACCGCTCAAAGCTACAGAAACGAAACTGAGGCCGGGATAGCCATCCGTGAGAGCGGCTTAGCGAGAAATGAAGTATTCATTACTACCAAATACTCTGGCCTGGACGGACTGGATATTAAGACGTCTATCCAGAACAGCTTGAAGAACGTGAGTAATTAGTTTCCATGTTCATTTACAAAAACCGGTTGTAACTAAATCCATGTGTAGCTTGGAGTCTCCTACGTGGACCTCTATCTTATCCATCACCCACGGCTCGCCGTTCCTGACATACCCACCGCGTGGAAGGAGATGGAAGCCCTGCAGGCACAAGGGCTAGTAAAGTGAGTTATCAATGTCACTTTCGCTCGCTCCTTCTTCTAAGCATAAACATTCGATTCTAGGAGCATCGGCGTGAGCAACTTTGGGGTCAATGAACTTGCAGTGCTCCTCGCTTCTGCAAGTATCAGACCTGCAGCTAATCAGGTACTGTGTTGTCGCATGGGATATATCATCTCGTTAAATGTCTGTCACTCAGATATTGGTTCACCCATATGTCTACGCCAGGCAGAGTCCGATCATAGACTATTGCCAAAAGGCTGGCATTGTCATTGAAGCCTACAGTCCCCTTATGCATGTTTTTATTTCCAGTCAGCGTGCTGCCAGATCTGACCATCCAGCTCTAGCCCGATTACGACGCTTCCAGGTGGCGCAGTCGACGCTCCAGTCAATGATCTCGCCAAAAAGTATAATGTTACTCCCGACCAGATCCTTCTGGCGTGGACAAAGTCCAAAGGTGCTGTCGTCGTAACGTATGCGATTTGCTTGCCCTCGGATACTCTTCTCACGTTTCCTTTTTGAAGGACAAGTTCGAAGAAATCCAGGCTAGAAGGATATCTGAATGCCGGGGACCTTGGTATGTGTTATCCAGAGTCCCAATACGTCCCTGTTATAATTCTGACTATGTTGACTTGCAGAACTGTCTTCGGAGGAAATTGCTGCTATTGATGTAGCGGGTGCCGCTGGGTCTGGGCGCTTGAACGTCGCGCGTCGTGTGGCTTTAACGTGTTTCGCATCTGCTGTTCTATGGAGCATCCTGCACATGCTGGGATGTTGAGATGAGGTGTCTTCAAAGTGTACTGTGTATCACCATTGTAATCATATCTCGGAATCAAATTAGGTCCTACATTAGTGAGATTGATTCCTGAACGAACCTCCAGTCGGCACGATGAGTGCCTACCAGTAGAATTTTTTCAAGGCAATACCACTCCGGCAGAGGCCCGTTCGACTATCAGACGTTCGGTTCGTCTTGCCATTTTGGGAGATTATACGCAAACAGTAGATTAGGAATGCCGATTTCGATTTTTATAGCTTGTATTGGTCGCTCGTAATAGTTTGAAAGCGTGATCCACCTCCGAGCCAGTCAGCGCCGGTCATAAAATATGGAGGAAGGCAATAAAGATTAGTCCGGCCCGGGATCATATGCATCCGAGTCCCCGAATAGAAGTGGCAACTGACCGTGGTCGGAGCGCTCGCTGCTGGTATGATGAATCCACTCTTACACAAACCATATCCTTCGGTACACGCTAATGTCCAGTATAACATCTCCGAAGTGGCGCGTAGTCGTCGGATGTGATGTAACTTCGTCTCCGTCTTGCTCTGTAACAAGGCTAACTCCACGACAGGATGCGGGCGTCCAATACAAGAATACGATCAAGGCAGACTTGGAGAAGGATCCTCGAGTTTCTGAGGTCATAGATGTGGGTGTGGTGGATTCGAACGAGAAGACTGCATACCCCCATGTAGCCGTTACAGCCGCAAAGAAGATTGTTGCAGGCGAGGCCGACCGTGGGTTGTTGATATGTGGTACTGGCCTTGGTGTGTACCCGGCGTCATATTACGACGCTGAGCTAACGAAACATGCAGGGGTTGCAATTTCCGCCAACAAAGTCCCAGGTATCCGTGCAGTCACAGCCCACGATAGCTTTTCGGTGGAACGGGGTGTCCTTAGTAACAATGCCCAAGTTCTTTGCATGGGCCAGCGCGTCATCGGTATTGAGCTCGCCCGTCGCCTCGCCAAGGAATGGTTGGGCTATGTCTTTGACACCAAGTCTGCGTCGGCCGCAAAGGTCGACGCGATTTCTCAATACGAGACCGTCCCAGGTGCCTGTTCATGAAGAAGAGAAAGTAGTCTGCACGCACACAGCTAGTCATAATAGTTACCAGAAGTTCAATACGTGTAATAAGAACATAGCCTCAGTTCATGTATAAGACGAGAGATATCCCCGAACCGTCCTTCTAGTCCAAACCACGGAATACGTCTTAGTGTCCGAAGATGCAAACAAGTAAAAAAGCTGAGGCGTTATTCCTCGAGAAAAAAAACGCTCGAAAGGCTGTTTCACGGATGACATGGTGGTTGAAAGCAAGTGAGCGGACCGGCCTTGCCGGCGTGAAGATTGACCCAGTAGTCCTATATGGATACTGTAGGGATATTGAATAAACTACTCAGAAAGAATAGCCGGGCCTAATACTTTGAAGGCCTTTGCATTGAATTTTGGAAATTCGACATTTCAACATGACATAGAATATACACGTCAGCCACCACCGCTACCGATTATTCTAAATAACTTGAGGCTGGCAATCATGTTGGACGTGATCCGCAAACTATACTCGGAGGTAATACAGTATACCCAGTGAGCGTCTCATTGTCAAAAGGAATGAAAGGTTCCGCAGTGGCCGACTCGTCGGAATCATAGAGTAGACAAATTTGAGTGAGCTTTGAATCTTCAAGCCTTTTCTAAACAGAAATTGAACGATATTGAGCCACGGAAGAAAAGTCGAAAATGACGCCGAGACAGGAATCACGTCGCCTTTCATGAAGAAAGTGTGCTTGAAGGCGGAGAGTAGATCTTGCTTGCTCCTATCATGCCACCTCTCAAAAGGCAGGCCTGTCTTTTTCTCCAAGTGCAACGTCTGCATGACCTTTTCGTCTCCAGACCTAACAATTTCGTAACGGCAGCAGAGCATCAGTACAACGTAGTAGAAGTTTCGACATCATGCCGCTACAGATGAGTAACGTCGGGCTCATCAAGATGCTCATGGGCTATCGAAGAGATGCTGTGTCTTCGAAAGAAATAAATGAGGCAAGACCGGCATCGTTGAGAACACTAAAAATGTCACAGGTCTCCCCGAGGGGGCCGATTGGTCTTAACCGAAACATCATATTATCAAGGTTTATGCCGTGGTGTAAAATTTTGGGGCTTTCATGAAACCATAGATGACCTAGACGAGGAAATTTCAACAGGGAATGACACAAACAGAAGCCACATACATCGAAATATATCAAAGAATACTTTACCAATGTCCTTGACATCTTTCATGTCTATTATAGGAAACAGGCGTTCGCAGATAGTGATACGGAGAACATGGTTCTCGTATACGAACTCCTTGTCTGCAAATTTTCGGTCTGTCAACAGTTTCATCAGCCTCTTTTGTAGGCAGTCTTCTTCGTCAAACCGAAAATTTTGCGAGTGAAGGATCTCGGGAAGGTGGCTTAAGACCCAGTGTGTCTCGCCTTCACCGGCCATCTTTTTCGCGCCTTTGTCCTCGCTGCGTCTAACAACTCCTTCTCTGAGTCACGATAGATATCTGGCCAACTTATCATCACGACGAGCTCCCGGTCTGGCCAGTTTGTCGAGCGAGCGACGAAGATGTTTTTGCTGGTGCTCTTCCACAGCACCATTGCATTTTGCAGGCACAGTGACCTGTAGATTGTTTTTATCGCGGTTGCAGGGCGTTTGTCCGGTTATCCAGGACGCTGTTTTTGTAGCTTCGTCACGGTACAGATTATCGGAGCCGCCAGCCGGTGTAGATAGTAGCAAAGTGTTTTCATTGTTCTAAAGATCTTCATCGTCGACCAGTGACTATTCGAAAGCATGCGACTGGTCCATATAAGAGCGTCGGACGTGTCAATGGGTGGTTTGGGGGGTGAACAAAGAGTCCTGGAGCAGATATCGAGCAAAAGAATCACAGATAAAAAATCAAAAAAGCCAGGGCGAAAATTTCGCGCTGTTATAGGAATCAAGAACAATAGATGAAGCCAAGTTGTGTCCAGCAACGGCGATCCCAAGCACAGACGCACATGAAGAAGTCCACTCCGCTCCTCAAAGTAGCCAAAAGGACAGCCCCAAGCCATGAAAGGCTAGACCCCCTGCTGGAGGAGCCATGGGCCAAGGCTGCAGAGAGCTATCCCCGGCAGCTACTGATCGACCTCACTCGGGCGAAGAACGGGGAAGGGAAGAAGGCAGCTGCGCAAGCACACAGACAACTAGCTCGACAGCTGAGCAACACGGAGCAAGCCCTTCTAATCTATACAGATGGGTCCCAACGCAAACAGGGAATGCCCGCAGTACGAAGAATTCCGCGGCGAGCTTAGGGAGGCCTCGAGGGACAGAAAAGGGCGTGGAGGCCCTCACCACCTTCATTCAGAAGTCAGGCGCCTTCACAATCACCGATAGACCCAATCCGGGCAAGTCGCCGCCCACGTTTGACGAAGAATACCAAAGCCCTGGCACACCCAGGCCAATGGAAGGACAGGAGGAGAACAGCCCATGAATTATGCCTGCTATGATACAAGATATGCTTAACTTATTGGCACGTACGTGCAACCGATCACCAGGGCGGCGACGACGACGTCGCTCCCACCCATCACAACACATCTATACACTCCACCCACCACGCGCTACACACACCGTCGATTGCGACCCGAGGCTGGGAGAAATGATGAATACGGAAGAAGGGAGCCTGGCGGTCGAAACGGCCGCCCGTGCGTCTTAGCACTAGGCTGCTTGTAGCACGATAATACCGTGACATTGATTCAAAAAAAAAGGCCAAGTTGTGTATTGCACGTGATCGGGTAGCCAGGTGCGATTTGCCAATTTGGTATTGACACTCAACTGTGACTGATGTCCAAAGCTTACAAAATATATGAGGACGTACGCTCTTGTCACTCAATAGTTTTGACAGGTCAGGTATGCCACCTAGGATATCCCTTGAAACGTGGAAACTTGGAATACGTGAGGGCCCTATAACCTAAGCAGCGATCCTCATTCAAGTTACTCCATATTTTGATCCAGACACTGCTCAAAGCTACAGACACGAAGACATTGTGGGAAAGGCATTTGTAACAGTTTATTCAGAAAATGAACTACGTATTGTCAACAAGAAGTCATCCCAGAATCTATATTACTCTGCAGAATAGTCATAGTCCATGAAAACTAATCCTAATTCGACTGGCTTTCGGCGATACATCAAAGTTAAAAACCAGAAAGGTCCATCACGTCCTGTGTTAACCACATCTACTGTACGCTAATAGAATGATGCAACTCCCACGAAGAAACACCGCGCCAAATTCCTTTCGTCTGCACTTTGACTCCCGCACTTTTCGAGGCGAGATGCATAGTGTACGGGACCTCGAGCGTACCTTGCTGAACAGTCGACACCCCATAGACAGTCGTGTGGGGACCCGCCTTCACAGGAAAGCGAGCCGTGTAAGTCTTTGCGAACGAGTTCTGGGTGCCGAATGTCCACTGGTTGCTCAGGGTTGTGGAGACACTGATTTTTGCCTCAGCAACGATGGGGATTCCAGCTACAAACATAGGCATTTCAGAATGGTGTTTGCGAATGGTGCTTTGAACACACCTGAGAACTCCATTCCCATCGTCACCTCGAACCCAGTGCTGTACTCGAACGTCGAAGTATGAGTGACGCTCTCCGAGAACTCGAATGACATCTCCTGCTCGTAGTCCGAGTTGTTCTTGAGCGTCTGGTTGGCCAGGACATATGGTGTCACTTCGAGGATTTTCCCCCGCGCGACATCATACTCCACCTTTTCGACGGCCATGTCCTCAAAATCAATACTGAAGTACTGATCGGAATGTACCCCGAACTTGGTATAGTTCCCAAACTGTGGGTTTTGCGTTGTGCGTGAGAAAAGAACAACTTCAGTCGCAGGGCACACAATGCGGTAAAACTTCGCGTTTGTACCAGATCCCTCTTCTAAGTAGAACCAGCAGCTGGAAGTCAATGGTCAGCATTCAGCATGAGGGACAATGGTATGAGACCGCATGATGATACGGCGCGTACTTTGCGTTGTTATTCCAGTCACTGACGACGTGTCCCACACGAGGGTCTGGGGATGCGCGTGAATATAGCGCGTATCCGGATTGCTTGCCTTTGATAGCATAAAGTCCTGCTCGCGATCCCGTGCCGTGAATGAATGTGAAAAGCTGGTCTTCGTGCGGGGGTCCGTGATAGTGCCAGACTTGAGGAGTCGGGCTGCGGCGCGAATACACGACGTACCCGGTGTCGCGGCCAGTGATTCTGAAGTAGATGCCCTCCGGTGGGATGTACATGATAGTAGGTTCGTCTGTAGGGATCTGCTGTTAGTGGGTCTCTTTCCTTGCGACTTTTAAACTGATGGCCTAATACTGTATCGTTACGGCTCAGTTCGCCTCGAGGTCCCAGAACGAAGATAAGATGGCGGGAACAGTGGAAATTAGGGAAGCACATCGAAGCTTCTAGGCGCGTAATGCGACTTTTGAGAGTCAATGAATCTCAGGCAGCACTGGATTCTTCATTTTGTCCAGGATGGAACACTTAATATCAACAACGTTCGAGAATAGTTTGCTCATGCGCCGCTTTATAATCAAGCCTTCCTCACTCGCTGCGAAGGACTCTTTGAATCGTGAGTGCGATTTGCTCAACAGCTGACGGATAGATCGTTAGTAGGTTTTATAAACAGAAGGATAGCGTCTTACCTTTGGCGCAACGACAATTTGGTGGATAAACGGACGGAAAATCGCTTGTAGGTCAACTGGACATCAGCTTTCAAAATGCTCTTCATTGGGGCCTCGGGATCAAGTGAAAGCTTTGACAGAGTTTTCAGGTGAGAACCAAGTCTCATTGTCTCTGCACCCAGACAACGGGAGTACAAGTATGTCTTGCAGATATCACTTGGATCTGTACGGAGAAAACATGGTTATCAGAGAGGACAAAACATACTCCCTGCCATGCCTGTTCGCCGCTAACTCCAAGCACGACTCACAATCGCGCAAACTGGCGACGTAGATGAGGAGTCCAACAAAGGATCAGATCTACATTTCCTCTAGGCCAAGTTCCATCAGACTTTCGGTCAGCTCCCTTCTGGTTTCAATGTTCAAGCACCATCGACGCTAAACAAGGCTACTGTTTCCACGTAAAAATCTCCATCGCACATGCCGCACTGAATCGCAGGCACCGCTGTCTCCATTTTTTAATCTCGCTCTGAACGCGTTGATACGTCGAGAAGACAGCATTCTGGGACCGCATGATGAGCAGACAAGGGGGATAAGGATGTCAGCTGGCGAGGAGTCGAATCCTGACAACCAGCGCACTTCCGGAAAAGATGCATAGGGAGAGAAGATACGCGAGCGATGGAACAAAAGGTGCAGCCAAATATCGAAATTCGAGTTCCTAGCCTTCAAGGATCAAGCATGAATTCAAAAGCTTACACAAGTGAAGTTAACCCAGCAAATTTGGATAGCCACGTTCACAAGATCAAATGGAATCATGAACCAGTAGGCTCAGCAGTCGAGAACTGTGAAATGAGATAGGAATCGTCCTAGAAGGACGCCTTGGTAGGTTGTTAGTTGGAGCCATGAGCCCCAAGGAAAGAACGCGATCGGACGAGGTTTGCTTTGTTTACGGAATGCTGTGCTTCACTTTTCTCTGCCTACAACCACCGCCGTATGAGTGGCGATATCTCGTGCTATCCTTTTCCGACCGTCATAGGAACAACAATGGAAAAGGTTCTCAAGAGCTCTAGACGCTCCTTCTCAAGAACTCATTGCCGCGATAACACCAGTGCTAGGTTCCATCGTTCACATGCAAAATCTTGCGCATAATCGGAGCGTCTTAATGAAACGCAGGATAGAACTAGGCGGATATAGGAGGAGAACTGCTTGAAGACCTTGAACGTCTACCCTTTCCTTTAGATTCTCAGCCTAGTCAATTCCTTCAAGCCTAAAAAACGACATTCAGAGAACTCTAGAACATGCTCTCATTTACTGATCGTTTCCCTGGTATCTGGCCGAGTTGTAATCGCAAGAGAAGAACACAGGTAGATATTTGTCAAAAGAGGTCCCAGTTTCATGGCCTATCGTGTATGCAGTCCTGCTGGTCATGTTCTGCCTCCTCCCAAAGGTCGACTTGAAGAACGATCCCTGAGTTTCTGAGGTCATAGATGCTGGTGTCGGGGATTCGAACGAGAAGACTGCATGCTCCCATGTAGCTGTTACAGCTGCAAATGTTGTCGCTGTCGAAGACGGCCACGGGCTGTTGATATGTGGCACTGGCCTCCTAGTTTTCGCAACCGGTATGGCGACGGCCCCCTCTGCCCTTTTCAGGCCCATAATAATATCCAACTTTTGATACAGTGTCAAGGGTTATGTATACATACTGTAACTACAGCCATGCAGGCATACTCGTAGCTGTGACGGTTCTGCTTTATGTATCCTTTGTGTTCAGACACTGGCCCAACGAGACATGCAAGTGTCCATCTTCGCCAACATGTTTTCGGTATCCATGTCGTCACGGCCTACGGTAGCTTTGCAGTGGAACGGAGTATTCTGAGTGACAATGATCAATTTCTTTGTATGGGCCAGCGCGTTATCGGTCTAACCCGCCCGTCGTCTCACCAAGAATGGCTAGGCGAAGGTTTGGTACCAAGTCAACTATCAACTGGCCATTTATTGGTGGTTGAAAAGACGTGCTTGGCCTTGTCGGTGGGGTTTTTTTAAAAAAACTAGTAGTCACTATGAACATCGAGCAAGGTGCTATAATATCTAAACACAGTCTGACTATGCGCCGGGTTACTCAGAAAACCGCGGCCGCATTTGGTGCTGGAAAACTTTCAAGTGAAATTAACAGTTTGACAGTTGATATACAACACAAGATACACTTCAAGTAGCACCCCTACTGATTTCTCTCTGTAATTAGAGTGTCCGTCAATTTCTGATATGGTTTCCAAAATCTTTGCTAGAGTTATGTATCCATCGAGGGTCTTGTTGTCGAAGGGTACATGGGGTTTTGAAGCTGCCAGCTGCTGAGAACCAAATCGTCAACGTGTTTGAAAGGGATGCTGCACCGAAGTAGCGAACGCGTACAGCCCCTCTCCAAACAAATAACGAATGACCTCGAGCCACGGAAGAAAGGCCGTGAATGACTCCGACATGGGAATTACTTCCGTAGAGGTAAGGAACTTGTGCTTCAAGGCGGAGAGAACTCGCCAAGTTGTTCTCCTATCATACTAAGTCCTCTAAAGGCAGTTTCTCTGTTCGCTCCAACTGCAAGTCTCGCATGGCCTTGCCATATCCAAACTGAACAATCTCATAACGGCAGCAGAGCGTTAATAGAACATAGTAGAGGCTTTCGACATCATGCCGATACAAATGAGCAACATCGGACTCACGCAGAAGCTCATTAGCCATGAAAGGCAGTGCACCTGTGTGATGAAGAGATGTCGCCCTTTTGAGAGGAATGAATGAGGAAAGATGGAGATCGTCAAGGACACCAAAAAAGTGTATTTCTTCCCGCGGCAGCCCCTCTCCTCCTTTTCCGGAAGATCGCACTTTCGAGGCCAATGTCGCGGCGTAGAATTTTGGGGTTTTATAGAGCCAGAGGTGACAGAGGTGAACTAGATAGTGGGTTACTGGTTGGTATGCATGTATTAAGTGAACGTGTCCGACACAATCTGTTACCAGATTCCCATAGACCACTACTGAGAAGTATGTGGATTGGGCTCCGGCACTGTGATAAATCGTCGTAACTTTTCCAAAAGGTCATCATGTATCAACTTCCGCGAGTCTTCTGTGCATGATATCAGCGTAAGGCGACGTAAATTGAGCCTACCATACACACCGAACTTTACCATATTTAATAAGATCTCCACCAGCGATTTATCATAATCCGGAGAACACAACCGGCGCAACCACTCTCCGGATTCTGGTTCGTCCTTGAATGCCGCAAGGATATTCAAGAGTTTATCTACTAAGTTCTCCTTAACTAACATCATTCGCACTCTGGGATCTTGTAACACTGTCAGTATGTGGCAGGGTCAGAACGCGGCCGGGACTGTATTTACCGATTGTGACAAGCTTTTGTATACAGTGCACCCCGGCTTCTTGAGCTTCGACATTCCGTTTGAGATTGTGTCCTTCACGAAAGACATGATTGACATCCCAGTCAATGTTCTTGGTAAATATTGCAAAAGCGCCCGGTTTTAGAAACAGTTCTTTGAATGGGCCTATCACGGAAGTGGTCACTGGTACGACTCGGAGTAGGATGGTGAAATTCATACCGTTTTTCTGAAGAAAAACCTCCAAGGCCGTCCTAACACAAAGTAGTGTATCATAATCGTCGTCATCACCAAGTTTGATGATCTTTTCAAGTAGACGAATTTCTCGTATACTTTGGTAGATATCAGCTAAGCACACAACTTTTCAGTTTCAGTAGATGACATCGATGAACGTAAGTACTTCTCTCCGCGATTGACTTGAGGAATTCCACCGCCTTCATACGGGAATGCGGATACGTCATGGCTTTCACTATCGTTTCTAAAACGGAAGCATCTAGGGTTGAGACAGGAGGGGGGTCAAGGGTGGTATCGGAGCCATAAATTACGCGAAAAAAGTGTTGAGTTCTGTACAGATTGTTGCCGTTGGTGTCGATGGCCACAAGGGCTTCACTGATTTTCTTGAATATTTCCTCGCGGGAATCTGACGTGAAAACATGTCAACAAAATAATCTTGGTGAGGTACAAGCTTCCTGACCGCAGGAATTTATCTTTTCCAGGAGGGTAGCACACTCTTTCACATTGAGCCATCGGTCGACGCACAGGACGTTGACCAGAACACGAATTACCGCTTCTTGGTTAAGAGTCGTGGAACCTTCACCTAACAGAAGGTTAGGTAATGCACAGCGGAAGAAATAATGATCATACTATGTGTAGCTATGGATGCAAAAGCATCCACGACAGCGCCTTTGTCGCTGTGGTGACAATGATTATGCCCTCCGAAAAGGTTTGTCATCAATTCTACCAGGAGGTTGCTCTTTTTGAGAATGAGGTTTCGCATTTCACGATCTTCGGTTTCTGTAAGTGTTATGTTGAGCCTCAGGTAAAAGAAGGGGGATACCGTTGACGAAACAACTACTAAGACATGCCACACTAGCGCCTTTTGGTTTTGAATTTTCATCTTTGATCATGAGCATCAGGCGGTGCACCATCTCTTCCCTGTCGAAAGCCATCTCATCTAGTGAATCGAGTATGATACTGTTATGAAACAAATTATGGCTATACGGCGAACAAACCTACCCTTTAAACATATCGACAAGCTTTCAAGTGAAGACGCCGCATGCATTCGCGTGTGTTGTGGCTTCAGGAAAGGTATGAGCTTCTTCATACACTCAGACACCCCTGTTAACTGCATATTAGATTCACTTTCATGGCATCCCTGTCAAAAACAAGGACGTACCGCTGCTCGACAAAAATGATTCTCTGACAGGAGCTAGGCATCTCGATTCGACATGATGGCGTGGCACATGATGAACAACACATACCGATTTTGACCAATCGAGAGATACAAGAGATTCCAAGCGTTTGCTTCCTCTGGTCTCCCGAATTAAGTAGACTGTCGAGAGTGCGTATCCAGATATCTGGTCGTTCCGACAAAAGATTTCGAGCCTCTTGTAGATGTTCCTCCCAAGGCACACCAGTCCGACTCGCTTCATGTTCCGTCTCGCCCTCGGGTTTCAGAATCAACTGAGAGAGGCACTGAATGCCGGCAAGGCGTACTCCTTCCGATGAACAATTCAGCATGGAAACTAGCCGGTGGACAACACACGGGTTTTCTAAGATCTGACGGTGATGCCCTGTCATGTGTTGGACTATAGTGTGAGTCTAATATGAGTAAAAGACATACAATGCTTCGCAAGCTGGAAAAGACAAGAGGCGCTTCCTGCTGAGATTTCGGCATCCTCGTCTAACAGCATTCCCACAAATTCGTTTATCATTTCTGATATTTTGTGAGAGCCCTGCCCTGGTTTGAAAGTGAGTAAGGATGATTAAGCACGAGACATAAACCACGAACTAGATAACGACATAAACGATAACCGTTTCAGAAGGACTACTTGTCGAACTACATCATGTTTGTCGAAAGCCCCCGGGTCGTTAGACCTCAATGATTGAAGTTCTTGCATCACAACTTCAGCAACGGAGTGGTCAAATAGATCCATCTCAAGTACATCTTGCCATTCGTCAGCCCAGGATAGATCTTCTATACTGCCTATCCCTTTAAGAGGCTCCCAAGCTGCTTCTGTGGCGCCGAAAAACACAGCCGAAGGCGTATAGTTTTTTTTGAATGTCACGGATGCATGAATAAGTTGCGATGGAACGATTAGGCGACCTTGGCCACGATGAAGTTTACTAGTAGTTTTGTGAGTCAAACTGCAAGGCTATCTTGAAACCAGAAGTACCGCGTAGTGCTCTCCTTGTCGTTATATTTCAGGTGTTTGAGCGGCAGATACTCGATTGGCCACCATTGCCAACCTAAATTTTGCTTTGGCTTGTCTGAATGGTGGTCGTCCCATCGCCACTCAACTCCACTACGACGCGGTGCAAATTTAAGGCCGGCTGCACTAGCTTCATTCTCCATCCACAGTAGAGGTACTCGGGAGAGATCGATGGTATGGCCCCGTTGGCAACTCCCGCCGCTAAAGGAGTGAATTAGAATTAATCAAAGGTAGAATTGAACGAGCACACATGACAGAGTGTCTCCCTGGGAACCAAACCTCTTTCGCATTGGGAGGCTCCTCATAGTGTTCGTTCCCAGTTAGCGGTGATCGGCCTCCAGCCAGGTACTCGGGCAGGAACTTTACTCGACGCTCGTCTAGAGCCAGTCCATGCCGGAAGAAACAGATATGAGAAGCCGATTTTGTCAATGGTAGAGGCTGCGTTTGCGCGACTCCCACCGAAGAGACAGTGTCCCTGAAACAGAAGCCTTAGCAATAGCACCCGAGCAAACGAGGCACAGGACATACCAGACACCCACAAAATGAACCTTGACCTCTCTCGAAAATGTACGCTTGAAGTTCCAAGCTAGTGCTTCTGCTTCTGCTTCGCTTTTAATTTCTAATTTATGAATGTCAAATCAGATCTGAAGCACATAAATATGGAATATCTATCTCACTTATACCCTTGTGTTTGTTGGAGTATAACTCATAGGCACTACAAGCATCTAAGCCCGAAGCGAAAGGGATTCCAGAAAGTTCTTACAATGGAATTAAACCTTGATTTCCTGAGAAAACGAGACCGAGCTAAATCACGCTAATAAATATGAAAAATGGTATAGTAACAAAGGTATACAAACCTTTTCAATCATTCCTGCCAGCGCCCGAACCTGATACGCTCCGCGTGAAAATCCTTCAGGGTGTATTGTATCAATTCATCTCCATATTTTAGCGAGACACTAACAACCTACCAAACAAAAATAATCTATCTCCGGGCTGATAATGATCCGCTATCCACCGATACGCTGCTTCAACGCGGCGCTTGAAACTCCTGAAGAAATCGTCGATGAGGTCAGAAAAAAAAAGCTCTGATAGCGTACTTACCAGGCAAATGCTTTGTCAAAAGTGTGTAGCCAATGAGCTATGGAAAGTCGACTTGGTGGAACATAGGTCCCAATACCGCTGCTGTAGAACGTAAGCTGAGGGACGTCTGGGTCATCCTTTAATACGCGATTATGCAACTCCACAACGTTCGTGTTCTGAAGGAGCGTGTCAACAGGGGCGAGCAGCGACAAGTCAGAATACCGACCCGATGGCCAAACTGATTGGCTGTGCCGTCGAGACATACAACTAGATTTCGGTAACCCTTGATTGAACCACATTTTCCTTTGCATTTGTTGTACTGGCAGTCTTGGTTACATTCTTGGTTGCACGTGTGATTGTCGTCATGTTTCGAGAGGCAGAGGCAGTGGTTACGACATAGACATAGACAATTGCAGCTTGGAAGGCACTTGCAGTCGCACATTCGGCCGGTGTGGGGTGCAAATTCGACGGTAGCCGCAGATGAAGTTGGCTCAGAGGAAATTGTGCTCGCGTCGGAGGGATCAGTGTTGGCGTTCGCCATGCTTTCTTGGAGAGGACAGCCTAGCGAAGACAACGTTAAGTAGTCGATGCCACGCCGTTATGCCATTCTCTGAAGGCACAGCGGAGAGCAAAGATGCACGGTAAACGCGCGTTTACCGGGGCCCTTTTCCACCACCGGCGCTAATGTGAAGGAACGAGTTCCAAAACGCGGCTCCGTGCTGGATGTCAAAGTTGAAGAGAATAAAAATACCTTACGAAGGACGTGTTGAGTGCAAGAAGAAACAGGGACCGTGAAACATCTGCTCATCTCCTGCAATGCGCAAATAGACGCGCGTTTTGCGTGTGAGTATTAAAAGACAAGGAAGAATGGCAGTGTCTCGTTATCCTGCGCATTCAAACCTGAATCATGTATACTTAGCTCGCAGGAACCTGATCTAGTTCCAGTAGTCTTTTTGTGAATGTAGGTTTGAGGCGATTCGTAGACTTCTTGCTCAGCTGCACGTAGGGTGCATAGGATTGCCTGAGCACAGGTATAAGAAACATCCAAGCACAATCAAATATGGATCATTGCGAGGAAAGGAGAAGCGTGATATGGCGGAAACAAACGCCCGGATTGATGTAAGTTCCGGGCTCTTCACAGAATATCCCTGCGTTTATAGCGTCGCAAGAACCTAAGATCTTCCATTCTTTCGGGAGAGAAGGGCCCAAAACTTCGGGCAGTAACCGAAATATTGACCATGAACTGATCGTAAAAGAAACCGCTGAAAATTTTTGAGCAGTCACAATAGACTGGACGTATGTTTCTGTTTCATATGACTGGCTGCGTTAGAGAAACGTTGTGCCGTGAGAGTACGGGAGACATACA
Source organism: Armillaria sp. CMW 4456 (assembly GCA_028551335.1). NCBI lineage: Eukaryota > Fungi > Basidiomycota > Agaricomycetes > Agaricales > Physalacriaceae > Armillaria > Armillaria sp. CMW 4456. The sequence goes on along the minus strand of JANDKJ010000649.1, from coordinate 82,083 downwards.
GAACGGGCCGCCTATGGGACCCCGGGGGAACTGGTATGTGCAGCATTGATAGAAACCGAACTTCCAAGAACCGCCGACGGATTTGTTTCAAAAAAACATGTTGGATCGATATACCGACCAGTTTCTGACCTTGCATCTCCACACCGCCGTTGCCAGTATACCAGAAGGACTTGGGAAAGACTACGAGAGGACAGCACAGCTGACCTATAATTTTGAGAGGACTCTTGCACTTTGATAATAATATTATTCATTGTAGAGTAAATGCGTCGAGCGTGTTGGAGGAGAATGGGTAGAGTCGTTTATCAAGCACATGTAGTCTCTTTGTCCAATGCCGGAGAGACTCTCCGGGTTTATCGGCACGGGCAAGTTTGTGAAGTACACGTGATTGGTGGACCTGCGGTATTTATTTGCAATTACGAAGTGTTGTGCAACCTATCGCCCCCAAGAGGCTGAGAGATTTGGATGCTGTCGAATCTTTAACCTCTTGGCCTCCCTACAGAACTTGAGAGAGCCGAGTTGGTATGTTTACGAAATGCAGTTCGAGGGAGGTAAGGGCCAGTGATAGTATTATTCAGACGTTGACAACGGTGTGAAGTTGATTTAATGCTTCCCCTTTCGTTCCTTTCGCTTCCTTCCAATCAATGAACCCAGCGAATTCCCAGGGACCTTCTTCGTATTTTCCTCCATACGAGCCTTCTTTGTTGGCCGTTCCTGCTCAAGTGGCGGCTCTTGCGCATCAGCCACTATCTTTTCCTTCTCCTTCTTTTTCTCCTTCCCTTTCTTCTCCTTATCGGGATTCTACACACACAATCAGAAAAGCAACACAACAAGAAATAAAGTACCCACAGTAGCCCGCTCCCGTTGCAGAGTAGTCCTCCTCTGTACAACTTGCACGTTTTCAATCGAGAACTCTACGATGAGCGTTCCCTTGACTGCGGGACCAGCTTTCTCCTGCTCATCCTGTAAACGCTTCAATCTTGCGTCGTCCTTCTCCTTACCCTTCCCTTTCTCGGCCTTGATTAGGTCCTTTAGCTCATCCTTGTACCACTCCTGTAAGAGTTTCCCAGCACCGAGGTTATTGTTTGCCCAGCGCAATACCCGTAAAGAATCGGCATGCGTATGCATTTCCACAAATCCATATCCCTTGCTCCGGCCCTTCCCAGAGATCACATCTACCCGTTCTTGCTGACGGATGATCTTGGCTTGCTTGACGCGACTATCAGGCTTTTTCTTGGTCGTCCTACTACTTGCTTCGTCGTCGTCTGGCTGGCCTTTCCGGTCCGCCTCAACAGCAATTTCAGCTGCAGTAAGCCCATTCCTCTCGCCCTTTTTGACATCGTTCTCGAATTCTCGGGCGGCGTATAGGGCAAGGCGTTTTAAGATCCGCTCAGAGACAAAGATGGGTATTTGTCGTATGCTGAGTCGCGTCTTTGAAACGTACAGCGACGGATTGGAGTTGAGTAGGGCCTTGCGAGCGCCGAAGGAGGCATTGCGTCGTTCTAGCTCTGCTGGAACCATTGATTGCGCGGCAGGTGAGTTCGGTAAAATGACTTGAGAAATTTCAGTTTTCGGAATACGTCTCATGGGAAAGACCACTTACCACCCTCTCGCAATAAATACATATTACGTTTGTCCGCTTTTTCGCGTCTTCGCTCACCCTCTTCTTTGAGTTTGCCAGCTTCATCCCGTGTAACGGCTCGCACGACGTCCAAGGTACGACCGTGAAGGACGAGGCTTTGTGCCAATGAAGAGGACGGATCGGGAGTGAGAATAGAGGGCATGCTGAAAGGATTCTTCTTCAGTACCGGCTCATCTCCCGTTGTCTCCGCCTTCAAAAGGTCGCTCTGTTCTACGACCTTGTCGGCATCCTCCTTGTTCCAGAAACATGCAAATCCGGTGCCACGAGATCGACCTGTCGAGCTATCCAAAGTGATGCGAGCGTAGCGCAGAGGCCCAAACGTACGGAACCTGACAAAGAATAAATTAGTCGCTAATTTGGCCTGATAAGCAGCCGCACAATGTTCGTAGTTCATCTTCCGTCGCAGTAAAGGGCACGTTCCGAATGAAAAGCGTTGTACCAGTTTCAGGAGGTGGAAGTTGAGGTTTCACGGGTTCCTCGTCATTCTCATCTTCTTCCTCAGAAGAGCCGTCTGTATCCTCATCCGTGTCATCGTGGACGCCCAGTTGTTCCTCTTCGTCCTTTTCTTCATCTTTTACGCTTGAAGCATCTTCCATTTCAACGTCGTCGTCTTCCCCCATCCGCATCTTCTCCTCCTCCCACTTGTCTTTGCTCAGAGCCCAATCCACAGCGATTGTCCGCTCCAAAGACTTTTCCCCATCTTGTACATTATCGTTATCGTCGTCGTCGTTTGCGCCTTCACCCTGCTGCATCTTCTTTTCGAGTCTCCGCTGCTTTTTCTTCTTTTGCTTATCCGATACCAGTCCTTCTGCCATTCCAGCGCGTATGATTTTCCCGTTACATGACTCCATGGCTTTTTCGGCATCTTTCTTGCTGAGCATCCAGACAAATGCAAAACCACGAGATCGGTTGCTATCTTTGCCCTTGGGGATATGTATCGAGTGTATCGGTCCATACGGAAGGAAGAGAGCGCGTAAATCTTGCTCGGTGATATTGAAAGGAGTGTTTCGAATGATAAGTCTACTGGAATGATTGGGCACAGTGGACTTCGTATTCGCCTTAGATGCTTTTGCCAGGCTGTCCAGACGCTTCTTCAGCGTCACGGAAAGGAGAGAACCTTTGTAGACATGAGCGTGGAGTTTGTCGACAGCATCATGCGCTGCCGAAGGAGTTGAAAAGAGTACATGCGCTGTATATAAGATAGGTAAATGAAATAGCAGTAACATAAAAGATGGACGCACCTGCACCCTCATCTACCGGCCATTCCACACTTTCTACGCCCTTGTACTTTCGAAATTTTTTCCATAACAAAGGTTTGGAGTTTACTGAGGAAGGTAGGCCAGTCACTACAATGGTGCGTATCGCTAGTGGATCCTGGGGAGCTCGTGGGCGAGGAGTAGGTACCTGCTTAGCTTTTCTTTCCAGCTTTACCGCTTTTTCGTTTTTATCTTTGGGCTGGAAAATATTATTATAAAGATGTTACTGAGCTATGCAGGACCATGACACACTTTATTTTCTGCCCATTGAACTCGTAGAGTTCTTCCAACGAGAGCAATACCATCCGTTGAGATTTTGTCGAATGCAGCCTGTGCATCTTCCTTTATCGCGAAAGAGACATATCCAACACCCTTTGATACGCCAGTTCCAGCTTCCGTTACTACGAATGCTGAGCGAACCGGAGCGATGTCGGAGAAGAGAGTCTGCAAATCGACCGAAGTTGCGGTGTAGGGGAGATTGGAAACGAAGAGTGTTGATCTGGTCCCAAATATTAGTAAAAATAAACCTTTGAGAGTTTATGGAAGCATACCCATGCAAAACAGGCTCTTCGTCGCGTTCTTTCCGTTTGCCGAGCGTCGACATTGCTCGAGTATTGGAAGGAAAAATTAGTCTGTTTGGCTACCCAATCTCGTCGTTGTTTGGCAAAGCGCGGTCCTGGCTTAAATATTTTGACAACTTACAACGACCACGACCCTACCAACCGACATCGTCTCAGGCTCGTATCGTTGTACTATGTCATTCCTTCATGCTATCAGACGATTCTCAACAAAGCCAAGTGAAAACTCGGGCACAATGCTTGGCACAATGCCACCACACCTTTGTTACATCTTCTTGCAGTCACCTCAGCCAATATCGCGCTTCCCGTCGCGCATTATGGTCCCTATCCAGCGTGATCTTCAGCTCAAAGTGACGAAATGGGGTGCACTGGTTAATTGGGCGTTCTACGGTGGTCCAGTGAGTGAAAACTTCGATGAAGTATCAGCCAAGGCGTTTTTCGCGAATGGAAGGACACTGGATATTTCACGTTTGACGATGGGAAACCTGGATTCGGTAGATGAACAAATGAGAGATTGTTTGTCCGGAAATAATCCAGGTTCATCCAACGACGCCCTTCATCTCTATGTCTGCACGCACGGTACCAGGGATTGTCGGTGCGGGACCATAGGAAAGGAGGTTGCAGATGCTCTTCGTCGCGAGATTTCCACTCGTGCTGAAGCTGATCCAACAGGTGTGGCCAGTCGCTGCATGGTAGGGGAGGTCGGACATGTAGGAGGCCATCAGTACGTTCGTTCTTCTGCTGCTCTTGTAAATCACTAATGAGAAACAGATATGCTGCCAATCTTCTCGTCTACCCTCATGGAGAATGGTATGTTTTCGACTCGTCTTGTGGCAATGTTAGATGTAATATGGATGATCAGGTTGGGCTCACTAACACCAGAGCATATTCCTACCACCGTGGACAAGGTTATCGAACTGGCTTCAAAGCCTTTCTTGATACACAGTACTCCCCTCTTGCCTTTGAACTGGAGAGGCCGTATGGGACTATCCAAGGAGGCGCAGAACAAACTGGTTGATTACAATGCTCTACTCAAATCTTCATAACGAACGACCCAACCGTCTTTCGGAAATCCTGGCGCATTTCCTTCACTACCATCCCATCCGCCTGTCATCATTGCAACAGCATACAAAAGCGCTCCAGAGCCCGGAAAGTATGGCGTAGGTACACGGACTCCACCCACCGGCATCCCTACATCATCAAAATTGAAAAGAGGGTCTAACAGCCACTCGACGGCCTGCTCGGCATCTCCATTCCGTGCCGACGACATTGCGAGCATCGGGAAATCCCACCTGTAGAAATCTGAGCTTAGAAAAACAAAACATGTGTGTCTAGCGCACCCCCAGCAGTTCGTCACATTCCAATCCTCTCGCACCTTGTCGGCTGTTGCTTTTGCAATAGAGAGGTTCAATCCTTCCGTCTCCGGAAGCCATCCATATAGTCCCACTAACGCAGGGTGATCGTTTGTATATGCCGGGTCCGTCCAAAAGTCGTCTTCAATGGTTTCGTACACCTTGTACGTGTCATTGTTGACAGGGAGTGCTGCCAGGTTATCTTTGACCGTTGTCCAATTCTTTGGTACCTCTGCATCGAGCATCACCATCCATTCTTCGGCGTAGCCCAATCCCAAACGCCAGTATGCCAGTTCGAACGCCGGATTCACGGTCACGTTGGGACTGGTATCCTCGCTGACAACGAACATGGGCGGTCCGAGGTCATAGACGCGTGTAGATCCGTTGTACCACGCGAACGCAGCCATCCAGTCAGCCGTTTCACGTACCACATCTTCCCACTTATGGAGGGTCTCTTTCGTTGGTGACGCCCGATACTCATACTGTGCAAATATCAGGGGGTGTGGTTGTTGCCAAATCAACAGATTATTTATCTCGCCTGGGGATGAACGGCCTGAAGGGTCTGTCATTTTTGGCCACCGTGCGCCGGAGGGCCAATGTTGTTGCTCCTGCGATCTTGCTATTGAGGATGGGAGGAAATTTGCGTAGGTATTGGTGGATCGGTTGAGCAGCTCCCAATTATTCCAGAGAGCCCAGTGTGCCGAGTGCCAAAAGTACATCTCCATGTGAAACTTGCTGTATTTCGGGGTGGTGAACTTGAAGGCAATATACGATGTATCTTGCAGAAGCTTACCCGTACTGTCAAAAGGTTTACGTTTTCTTAGTCGAAGGACATCGTGAAGTTACTCACCCAACCATTGTTCACTAGGCCGGACTGGCAACTTGTTTGAGCATCGACTATCCTGTAACAATCCCGTGCACACTTACCTCCTGTGGCGGCGTGTTTCCTGCCTCGTTGACCCGCATCAAATAACGCGACAGGATAATCCTCCTTTGCAGTTCATCTGCTCTTGGGTCCGAGGACTCCGTGACCACATCGACAAAACCACTTTGTGACCAAAAGGTATTCCATGTTGTTCGTGATGAGATGTCTGTGGCCTTGTAACTCGTCTTCACGCCTGGACTCACGATGCCATAAGTGACTGCCAGTTGGAAGGTTGACGTGGCATTCCTAGGTAGGATGGTGTAACGATGAGCATCGGGAGAATCTCGGGTTATGGCGAAGGTGTCACCGTCAAAGGAAGTGATGAATAAAGCTTCGTCAAGCGTGTGGGTAATCTCTGCGTTGTGTTCGTCGACACCGATGCTGATCGACGTCGTGTGGTTGGCCGGCATGTCCCAATTTCCGACGAAGGGTGCACTGAACTTTGCTGAACCATCGTTCCACGGATAATCCACGAACACGCCCAATTGGCCATCACTCAGTAACGCGGACTCGATGCTTATCCCAACTGTGTCCCGATCTTGTGCACATGTCGTTATCACAGTAATCGGCTCCCCTCCAAAAGAGAATCCGCTTGTAATCGTTCCCGTCCAGAGGTCGAGTTCCTGGTGAATGTCTGTCAGGTTGCCCTCCGTCACGTTAAGCACCCCTCCCTCTGCTGACCGGAACACCAACCCCACCCGTCCCAGGTTAACCCGGTTAGGATTCGAGATAAGCCATTGCTCAATCAGTGCATCACTGCCCCCGAAGTCATATTCGACAAGCCGTCCGTGGTTATACCAGCTCACGCCGTGATAGTCATTCAAATCATCCATTGTCCTACCCTGAGGCAAACTGTCGTTTTTCCATGCCCATGAAGAAAGAATGGCGAAAGGCTGGAAGGTTTGGAGGCCTGTCACATCGGCGCCGAAAGCAAAGTTGCCATTGCCTACTTGCATTGGCGTAGTGAGGCTGGATGCATTGCGGGTGGGATTATACCGTGATACTAGTGCATGGCGGTCTATTGCTGCCAAGGTCTGACGCGACAAGATGAGTAGGAGGAAGAAGAACATTATGGTTCTGCTACTTGGACATGGATATTTAACGCGACTTCTGCCAAATCCGGCCCGCCAGACACGACCTTGTGACAAATCTGTCTGCCTGAGTGCCGTTCATAGGGTATCGCTGCACGAGGTCCTTTTAATGCCTACTATCTTCGCGCATGACACATATCTGACGTTCGCCCTTTCTATTTTCGTCACGTTACCATGGACTGCATATAAATACGCACTCGAAATGAGCTCCTTCTTCCGCTTTTCTTTCATCCCTTCATTCATCAACGTCCATCTACTCTCTGCAGCATATTCGTCGTTCCCAGCACATCCGTTCTTCCTGAGTAGTGTTTCCGCCGTGAGCGGCGGGTTTCCATGACGTCATCAGCAATCCATTTCTTCCACCTGATACATGTGCGCGAAGCTATTCGTCCCCATGATTCTCTGCAGCCGCTCTAGACGCGTGAGTCTAACCAATAGCAGTAGATCCTTACAAACCAAGTAACGTTCAATAGGTGCCTCGCCCTGCTGGGTTAACCAGGTATATGCGAATCTGTCCCATGCAACAGTCTGACGTCAATTATGACACTTCTCCCGTTTCCCATATAATACACCGTGGTCTAAAACAATGTCTTTGACAAGTATCGCCATGTCCGCAATTACACTGGAGCTTTTCCCGGCGCCGTCGCCTTCCCCTTCCAAGCATGCTCCAACCATCTTGCCCGGAGCTGACGCAGACTCGACCGTTGCGTTGCAGAATGTACTTCGAGAGAATCATGAGAGATGGCACATCTTCTTCAACGACAGGAGATTTCATAAGTAAGGCAGGCAGGGTTGTTTCCTAGGTGAAGCTCACCTCGAAGGACAGCCATACTACCCACCATGCACTGGCCATCTGGGCTCTCGGTGCCAACAAAGAAACCATCGACGCTGCGTATTGTAACGATGCTGCTATACAAAAGCCTGCCATTACCTCTCCGAGCCCCATAACTTCTGCTAACTTTACCAGTCACCTGGGAGACGATAAGTATGTCTACTTCATCACTACCTTCTCAAGTCTTGATAGGTATCTTCAGATACTTCGACGCATACATGGATTTTTTCAAAGCAAAGATCCAGGAGAATGGCACTGCTTCAGTGTTGGATGAATTCGTTTTCTCTGAATACGCCGACGTTGACAAGACAGCGGGCAAGAGCAAACAATCTGCGTTACTCAATCGGTTGATGAATGGTCTGGTACATCCTTTGATTCACACGGGGTATGGGCTTGAATTTGGCCTTCCTGGAATGGTTGTCGAAGGTTGTGTATTTCGTCACAGTACCCATTCTATCTATTCATAGCACGTCAACTTAGGCCTCGCGCAGGCTGCAGTACACAAAGACAAACTTCAACCTCTCTTTCCTCCTTCGTTTTTCACGTCGTCCCCAGCGATAGACACACTCACAGAAAGGACGTCTTCCGAACTAGCTCTCGACGAGGTTTCACATACGCACACCGAGAAGAAAGGAATTCATGCTTTTGACATTCTAGCGCGTATTTTTGCAGACGATACAATTGAAGTGCCCTATAACGATGACGATGCCTTTACAAAAACGTTGGAAGCGAACGGAGAGGCCCTGTCCAGATATGCAAGCCAGTGGACTTTGGATCTATCGGATCCCAAGGAAGTGAACAGCAAAGTTGAGGAACTGCAATGGATGAATACCATCATATACGCCATAGGTGGTTCTCAGTCCGGGAAAAAGTTTAACAGTGATTTCTTCCTGTATGCAACTTGTTTTGCGGCGTGCCAAGTGTCTCACTGTTAATTTTTCTTAGCATGCATCTCGTCACATCGTCGTTATTCCTGCCGTCTTTTGTAGCATACCTGACTCCACCTTCCCAAGCCCTCCTTCTCCGTCATTATATGGCGGTCTCTGTTGCGTGGTGGGTCTCTCGAGGACGACCTGGCTTTGACATACCAAAGTTCTTCGGCGCGGATACCCCGCTGGTCCCTCCCACGTCTCCTGCCACGAAAACCCCAAGCTGGAAACTGACCTCGGCGCATAACCCCTGGTTCAAAATTATCCAACACACCGTCGTCCATCCAGACGACCACCTGTGTAAGATTCAACGGGCATTCGTGCATTACGCGACGCTTTACGGGATGCGTCCTGCCGGCGACCCTGAGTTTTCGCGGACGGAGCTTCCGGGCACCGAGAAACTCGATGGGACGCTCTTTCTTCGAGCCGCATATCTGACGGCGAAACATTTTGAGCCGCACGAAGGGGAAAAGGCTGGCGGTGACAATTCATTTCTATGGGACCGTAGCGGGTTCTATTAGGGCGGTATCTACTGCGGTAATGTAATACTAGCAATCTTTACCTCTCGGGATGCTTTCATGACTGCATCTCGAGATGGATATCTGTGTTGCCAAGCCGGATTTTATAGAGTCAAGGGAAGACGAACACCGACATGCCTGTTCTCTTCAGTCGACTTCTCGCTAATGGCAGAACAATTCGTTCTTTTTCTGCAAGACGAGATGTTCCGGGTCAAACACGTGGGCGTAGAACATATCCGAGTGACGGTCACCAAATAAATAACGTGCGCTGTGGGCGCCGTCCTAGGCCGCCCCTTGCCCTCCTCCAATCATGATTCACAAGCAACGATATCGCAGCAACGTAAATTCGTCCTCCTTGCATACGTGTCCTTTCTCTGAGTAAGATCCGTATTTGTTTACGAATGCTGTAGCGCTCAGCATTGCGCCTGTCATCCCCAGGTGATCCGGATGCATACAAGGCAATTACCGACGATGCCATTTCGGCGCGTCCAGCTAGCATCCTCGTTGACACCGCAGGAGTGTAATTTCTAGGAATAAATAACAGCTTTCAGGTGCCTACAGCCTCCGACGACGAACCTGCATGCTCACGGCGACAATGTGATATCTACTGGGCCTGTGTCATCCCTGTTTACCCGGGCCGCAGCCAGGATAACCTGTGTGGCATTCACGTTCCCTTCCACGCCGGTCGTATCCCCATTCCCGTGACCTTGGCGTTACCCAAGAGGCGTGGATATGTCACTTCTGTATGTCAGGCAGCGGGCGCGGGCATTCTGAGTTCGATTAGCAACCCGGAATCTTTCTGGAGGCAGAATCGCGCGAGCGGCCATCTCTGTTCCATCCAGATACCGCAGTTTGGGAGTGGTGAAAGAATACCCTCCCGCGAACTTCCTCTTTTCCATCCGGGAAATAGCGTGATCCGGATCTTCAGCATAACGGCATTTTTAGCTCAACCCCAGATGACCCCGCAATATCACTCCGAATGTTTCAGATAAGTCTCGGAGACAGAGACACAAAACGTCCTTATTCTCCCGGAAGCATTATAGTGTTCTCAATGCTATCTTTACCTGTAGGCCATCTCCTTCGTCTATCTGGTGCGTTTTTGGTGCTCTTCTACCGATCAAAGCAGATCCGCGGGGCCATAATTGAGGGGAAGTAATCGGTGTTTTGATCAGATAAATGCCGTCGGTAATTTGTTTGAAGAGACGGACCGAGACCGGGGTCGGGCCGCTCGTTTTGAGGTTTCCAAACCTTTAACTTGAACAATGCCACCTCACATTCAGGTTCATCTGTCTTTCCCTCTTGCTTTCGCTTCCCTTCTACTACTGTCTCCTCAATGTCCCTTCGCTTCCTGAGGTCTGCTTCCGTATCTGTCTCTCGACGCGCCCTCGCCAGGCGTACCTTTACTTCCACGGTCCTGGCGAGATGTCCTCCTAATACGAAGAACGTCGTCACCGAGAAGCTCTTCCAGTCGCCGTCCAAGTACATCCAAGGTCCATCTGCCATCAAGAATGCCCCTGTCTATTTAGGGTCGCTCGGAAAGACAGCTCTGCTGACTGCAGATGATGTCGTTTTCAAGATCGGTACGTCAATTTGGAAAAGACATGGAGACTCCACTGATTGCCTTGCACAGCTGGCGAGGCGCTGACGAGCTCATTGGAGCAAGCCGGTATCAAGGTGGTTTACGTCCGCTTCAACGGTGAGGCTTCATCGGCCGAGGTGGCTAGGGTTCAGGATATTGGCGTGCAGAACAAGGTAAGGGTCTTGTATCATGTGCATGCCGTGAATATATTTCCTGACAGCAGCCCTAGGTTGAGTATGTAATTGCTCTCGGCGGTGGGAAAACAATCGACACAGCAAAAGCTGTTGCAGACAAACTTGGTGTCCCTTCAGCAGTCCTCCCTACGACAGCCTCCACGGACGCGCCTTGCTCTGCACTTAGTGTTCTGTACACACCCCACGGAGAGTTTGACCGTTACTCCTTCTTCAACAAGAACCCTACTGTCGTCCTAGTCGACACATCGATAGTTGCAAAGGCACCAGCTCGATTCTTGTCTGCCGGCATTGGCGATGCCCTGGCTACGCATATCGAAGCACGCGAGGTCAGGAACGCGGCCAACTTTGGTGGTAAGCGTCGATCAGTCGAATTCATTCCTTTCAAGAGTATTAATTACTTGCAGGAGGGCTCCCTACGCTTTTAGCAAGCGCAATATCATCAAAATGCGAAGAAATCCTGTTCAAGTACGGTAAACTCGCGTACGAGTCTAATAAAGTCGGCGCCATTACCCCGGCCTTGGAGGCTGTGGTTGAAGCGAATACGCTACTATCGGGTCTGGGTTTCGAGAGTGGCGGACTAGCTGCTGCGCATGCAATTCACGATGGCTTGACTGCCCTGGAGCCCACGCACAAAATGATGCATGGTGAAAAAGGTACGGACGTGTGAACTTATCACATGTGTTGGGCTTACGCTGCGCTTGGTCTAGTCAACTTTGGAACCGTCTGCCAACTCTTGCTTTCTAACGTGCCGATGGAAGAGTTGGACCGGTATATGGAGCTCATGACCTCTGTTGATCTTCCTGTCACATTGGCGCAGCTCGGTGTTACGAGTGCGACAGATGCAGAGCTCCGTCATGTTGCAGAGTTGGCCTGTGCGCCGAACGAGACGATATGGAATCTCGACTATGTGATCAATGTCGATGTTGTCTTTAACGCTATCAAGAGCGCCGATGCTGTCGGTCACAGCTTCCTCCTCGAGAAAGGGCTGTTGTAGATGTCGATTTGAAGTTGATTTTCTCTGGGTTTAATGGATTTCTATTGTACGACTTATTTTACAATTTATTGTAGTAGTACGGCATATCAGTTTGCGAAAATCCTTTCTATTATCGACGTGCTTCGTTGGAGCCAGCTTAATTCCCCGCCGGCAGTGATCGACCGCTATTTGATTCCGGTTCCGGCGTCCATGCCCGATGCATACGGCCTCTCCAGACCGCTGTGTTCAACATGGTCACGATATAACTCGACTCTTCTGTTGGCTCCCAGTTTGACCAACAGTCTCTATCTCTGTTGCTTGGTCCGAGCGTTACCACCTCCGTCACCCTTCACGACTACCGAGTCATCCGTCAGAGTAACCTTTCACCTTGACTCTGTTCCCATGGCGAGTCCGCCTCTGATTGGTGACGGACGAGGTCTATACAAAATACACATCCTAGGGAACAGCGGTACGTCAATCCATGAACAGTCCATGTTCTACCCTGATTGTTCCCAGGTAGCGGCAAGGCAAGACTGGTCTCTCATTATGTTGTTCCTTCATTCACACCATCGAATAGAGCACCCTCGCTGCACGCCTTTCTCTGATCCTCGGGGTCCCACATATCTCTCTCGACGAGCTGTTCTGGGAACCCAACTGGAAATCAGTCTCAGAGGATGAGTTTCGCGCCAGGATGCGAGCTGCGATGGCAGAGAGTCCCAATGGATGGGTCATGGATGGGGACTACCAGCGGCGTGGGGCGCTTATAGTCCAGGAGGAGGCCACGGATGTCATATGTCAGTCTACATCATGTCCGCTGGTGTTCGAACTTCGCAGCTGACCTTGAATTGCACAGGGCTCGATCCTCCGCTATTATTGTACTTTCCCAGGATCGTCTTTCGCACGTTCCTCCGGCTGGTGGGCTTCCTCCCCCCCTGCAGTCCCGGGTGCCCAGAGACGTTCCGTGGGGTGTTGTTCGACCGGAACAGTATCCTCCTGTGGTGCTTGACCCAGCACAGCGTGAATAGGCAGAGGGCGGGAGCTCGCATGAGGGAGATTGGCGTGGGAGTTGGAACCCAGCTCGAAAACCGAAAAATGCGTAGGATTGGTGGGTGGGGAGGCGAACTCGAGAGGTGGATAGAGAGCGTCAAGTATTTAGTACAGGTACAATAAATTACGGAATAGTTTTTGGTATCGTAATGACTGATTAATGCGTGTCAACTACTATGCAACTGCAGAAGCCGTGACTGCAGCTCTCTCTTCCTCTTTGCGGGTTTTCTCGACATATATAAAAGTAAAGAAGATTTCATCGACCATATGCAGTCCTTCGGGAAGTATTTCCAAAAAAGCATTCCTGGCTTTGGCGGGGTTGAACAGACCACGATTTTTCATGTGTGACCTGGCCATTAGGGTTTCTGACCCGTCGTTGCGGACCAGCTGTGGTTCTACGTCAGTATGGAATATAAAATGGGAATATTATTTGCTCACTTTGGAAACATCCTTCAAGACCCACTTGTACTCTTTGCCATCAGGACCCGTGAATACACGGTTTCTGACGAAGCACTTTCAATGATACGACGTTTAGATCACTAGCCTAATGTAGCGCACCTTCCATACCATCCCCACCCCTTCTTCTTCAGATATTCGCCCGCCTTGCTCTCCATCCCCTTATACCGTATCACATTTGAAGTGAGGGGTATCCAATCGATATACCCCAGCGGCACAAAGCGGTCTTTGAAGTCTACATCGCCCGACTGACTCCCAGGTACATTGTCTTCCTCGCCAGAGGGTAAATACCCTGTTGGTACGATGCGCGAAATCGTTGTGACACAGTGGTGGGTGTCGGACTTGTCCGGGGTGGAAACTTTGTAGATGACTTGCCCCGCGTCATTGGCGTAGGAGTTGTTGAGTATTCCAGAGCCCGTTTGGTGGAAGTTCATGGCGAGTTAATGAGATGGGTATCATCATAGACTGGTCGCGATGTATATATAGCCATCAGTGGAGTTGAAAAGGAAAGAGGCGGTGCTAAAGCTGTGCCACAAACTGCGGAAGAAATTTCATCATGTAGTGGGTGAAGGGTAAACTGGCAGTGAACGTGGAGACCAGGCGCGATAGGAAAGGGCATTATTTCAGACCCGACAGTACAGGAACTCGGTCACCTCCACGATGTGAAATAGAACAGTGATTAACTCTTACTTGAGGAGTAGAAACATTAATATTGTTGAGAGGGCGGTTGAAGAAGGATTATAGCAAGGCAGCTAAAGTGTCCATTGAGATGACTCGATTGCTCAAGGACATTCGCGGTGAAATTTCAGCCCAATCTATGAATCAAGAGCAGTAAGTGGCTGTACGCTCTCCACATGCAAAACCTACCCATCAAAACTTCAAACACCATACACTGTTAGGGTGGAAAGTTGGTGGGAAGGAGAAGGCAATACCAAGGGTGTCTTGGCACCAGTTCAGGAACTGAAACGACATAGCAGAGGACTGTCCATTGGAATTTTGAATAATAACGTCCTTTGCAGCATGGGTTCCGCGAGCACGAGGCGGCTGCTGTTGGAATTTCGGCATCATGCGTCAGAATAGTGGTCATTTTGGTCGTGCTGGTAATAGTACCGTAAACCAAGATGCTGGGGAGAATTGCCATTCGATTAGCGCTTCCGTAAATAACGGCACATGCTGATGCTCTTTGCAGACCGTTGGAACAAATCGAATGAGGCATCAAGCTTCGGGTTTTGAGTTACTAGTTATCTCTCGCGTGCGATAAACGTGACACACTACACGTTGATCACGTTAATCCGAAGTTCAAGTGTTTCCTGCCTAAAACGGAGAAGGCCACCAGTTTTGGTGGAGTCATACCCAGTTTGTTGCTATCTATCGCAGAGAATTAGCTCTCCGACTGCCGACAAGACGAGAACTTGGACGTTCTTACAAGATGGTCACCTTCTAGTCCTGGTCGACAACAAGGCTATTCGCTTCCAGCTAGTCCCCAAACGAAGCCTAAGATTTGACCAAATACAGAGAGATTCCTTGACAGGAAAGGAGAAAGCCCAGTCAGGATGAACTAGCTTCCACCACATGTCCTACAGATTGCTGGGGTGATAGAGATGGCCTTTCCGTTGTCTTGAAATATTGGCTTATTGAGTGGGTGGGGTAGTAGGGGTCGTCATTAAACAGTGTTGTCACTGCGCCAGGTTGGACCTTGCCGTCCGGACAAAAATTGGAACCTTTTATCGATCTTGTCCGGACGGCAACCTCATTATGGGGGCCTTCGTTCCCATCTGATGGTTGTTTGACTGGTAGACGGCCTTCCATCATACGTGAAATGTGGCGTACATGTAGGCGACCACGAAGGAGAGTCGAAGAATAGACAGGTTGCTGGGCGAACCTGTACAGAGGTGGTCCAATTGAGTGAGGTTCTGGATCTGCTGTGTTTGGGTGCTTCGTGCCTATCATTGAGTTGTCAGACGAAGCAGAAGAAGGTTGATGATTCGCCAAAGTTGAATTGATGGTACTAATCGATCCAAGGCATTCGTAGAGACCGTGCATGACATTCCATTGTATACGTGACACTGAGATGAATGCGATACTGAGGTGGATATATAAATTCGTCTTTCAAGATACCCAGTCCGACGAGTAAGATCCAGAAGAGATGTGCAAAACGTGAAAGAGCTGAGGAACGCCAAGAGACAGTAATGATAGAGGAAACAGAAGTCAAAGGACACTGGATATCTCCTGCACGGGTTGTACTTTGGCCAGATATTTTATTGTGGCAGTACTGGAGATTTAAACGTAATTTCGCCAATCCAACAGATTATCGCGTCCAGCACAGCCAACACAAGCGCCATAGTAAAGAGCGACAGCGAGCAAGCTCCCTGGTCCGGATTAGCACTGGATACAGCAGTTTGGTGCATTCCTATAGAACTTCATCAAGCACACGACGTTTTTGAATGAGTCATCCAAGAGTATATAGGACTGCGAAGCGCCGCCGCTGTAGAGGATGGTGACAAAGCGTGACCTTACCGTCACCGCCTCTCACTCATCATCCCTCATCAACCAGGTTCTCCACCGACAGCGACAACACATTTTACTTCCATCTAATTCTCTTTACTCAAGGCCACTGTAGCATATCTGAACGGGCCTTTTTCTCTTCGTCGCTGGACGTCTCCAATACAAACCCTTCCAGGATCCATGGGGCAAACGACTTCCAGGAGCCGGAGTTCTCTACCGTCGTCTGCTACAAATGCCTCTACTAACCGCAATGAAGCTCCCAACACCCAGGAAACACCATCTGACGACACTGCGGACAACAATCGGTCGTCCGCGCCATCTCACGTCCCTCCGACATCCAGGGCGTCTCGTCGTTCAGCTCGCTCTACCGTTCGCAAGAGTATCCTGAACCTCGTCAAGCCACGTTCATCACAACCAGACGAACCCAATGGGCGCCCGAGCTCCAATACACGCAAGTCATGGAGAGCGTCCAGACGCTGGTCAAAAACACCTCCATCTCTGCCCCCGGATATTGATTCCTCTACGAGCGCGTCGGCCAGCGGTACCTTGGCTGCTGTTGATGAGAAGACCAGCGAGCCTGAGTCGCAGCCGTCCGAAGCCGCGACAGCGCATGCTCTCGATTCACCAGCAGCAGCTGGAAGTTCCAATGTACCGGATCGGGATCGGGAGGACAGGCACAGCACTATGCCACCGCTTGTGTATAACAATGCACCGGAAGATGAAGTAGTTATCAGCCCCGACCATTTCACTCCTTCGCAAGACGTCCCGGACGTTCCCCAGGATATATCACCTTCACCCACCATCGCCCCCGCAGATCAATCATCATCTGGACAGCCTTCTCCATCTCCACGACCGTTCGCCCCTCCAGGGACCCTTGTTGTGGTGCAGGGGGTGGTTCATACGACCGATGTACCTAGACCCGATGCTACCCCCTCCGCCATCCCTCCCGATCTCCCTGAAGCACCGATGATGGTTCGCCAAGGAGCATCGTTGTCTCGTTCGCCGACTCCGGTCAATGCGGAGCGTCCAGCGAGGAACAGGTTATCTGCGCTTCTTAATAGATCACGGCCTGTCAGTATGGTGTCCACAGCATCGCACTCTGTCCCTCCCAGAGACGTCGAAAGCTATCCACATCCCGTAGAAGTATCAACGCCAACCCTTGAACCTACGGCTGCTGATGATGCTCCTCCTCCTGAAACAGAAATTTCGGAACAACGACCCTCCGGCGCTATCTCATCAAGTAGCATTGACGTACTTGGTACTCTTCTAAGGTAAATTACTTGCATTTAAATAAATAAATCGTGCTTACATTCGTTTCTAGTGTTGCAGCTGCCGCTACGGCTGCCTCCTTGCTCACAGGGTCTTCAGAACCTATTCTCTCCTCTGGCCTTACCCCTCCGACACCGGCTACTCCAAGTGCATCACCGGTAGACTTAGACGCGTCCCTCCGACCTAACTCACCCACTCCAACTGCCGGAATGGCTGACGTTATGACTGGGCGGTCTGACCGTATGAGGCAGGCCTGGACCAACATTCGGGAACGGCTTGGTCTTCGTACGCCGGTTCCGCCTCCAGGGCCTCGGTTGCCGGAGCTGAATGAGGAGAGAGATGAGGCTTTGCAAACATCGCCTGACACTTCACCTGTGGATGCCAGAGAGCGAATGTTTGCAGAGATGGCGCGCGCCTTTAACACAGGATTGGGTATGCCTTCCGATTCTCCACAACATACGGCTGAAGGTACATTACCGACCGAGGACACTGAACCCCCTGCTGTCAGTTTAACACCTCGGTTACCAGCTGAAGGCACCTTTGAGCGCTTCTTGATCGATTTGCAGACCGACCTACGGACTACATTGACCCAGCAAGCGCGGCGGGCACCAGAGGGGAATCTTACTGCTGATTCGGGGCAATCGTCTTTGGATCCTCTAACGACAGAACATGAGCCCCTCCCTACTAGCGACTCAGAATTATTACCTGTCGTTACTGGCATAAATACAGAAACACCTCAGGAACGCAACGACGCGGTTGCGGGAGAGAGTGAAGACGACGACGATGGCATGCCTGAACTACAAGACGTCTCTGACTCGGATTCTGAATTCAGTAACGATTCCGATTCCGACATTTCACGTCTTCCTCGTCCTTCAGCCTCGAACACCGCTCCTCCTTCACATCGTCCCCAACTTCCCACGCAAAGTGACAACTGGACAATGCCCAGTTTACCAAGCACCGCCGGGTCTGCCGCTGAAGCCTCGCGGCCAGAGGGCCCTTCTGGCCGGATTAATTGGTGGAGACTATACCGCTTTCCTCCAATTCTTGCCCCTCGTGGTACCGGTGCTGTAGAACTCAACTTGCGCCCGCAGCCAAGCCCCCTACCTTCCTCTACACCGCCAGTTCAAGTTCCAATGCCAGAGACAACTTCCCATCCCGCCCCATTAACGACGACTCCAGATGCTTCACCCTCACCTTCAGACACACGATTGAACACTGTCGTACCTGTCATTGTGGTTGGTTTGCAGTCCGTTCACATGAACTGGCGGCATAATACGCAAGCACCTACAACAGCAGAGCCTGTAGATCCTGCAGACCTTGATGTTTTCCAGCCACAGGGCGATGTCAACGAGAATATGTCGGATGCAGGTATGGACGGTTTGAATATGAGTGCGGGCGGACCTCCACTGCCGCCAGATACAGCTCGTGGTCGTCGATGGCATGCCCGTGCGGCCCATGCGTTGCGAAACTTGCGTCCGGGACGTAGGCCGCATGTGCACGGCCTTACTTCCGATGTCGATGCTACAGGCTCTCGCACTTTCCTAATCTATGTTATTGGAGGTAAGGATGTTCGTTGATACCTGTGTTGGTTTTCTGACATTAATTTTTATTTGTAGGATATTATCCTCCAGATCATAGCATCGTGACCGGTGAACCTAATAACTTTGATTCATTTGAGGCGTTGCTGTGCGTTTGTCATTTTTATGTGATGTATTATGTCCTGATTGTCTTCCAGGGACCTGGCAGAGCTTCTGGGACAAGTGAAACCGCCGACAGTTTCAAAGGAAGAGATTGAAAAGTCCGGCTTGGAGGTTATCAAGTCGACTAGCCTTGCTGAATATGAGCGAGGTGGAAAAATATCATCCAATTGTGTTGACAGGGTGCGCCTACATACTCGACTAGAGTAAAAAGCCTAGCTGATGTTTTTCTCCATAGTGCCTTATCTGTCTGGATGACTATGAACCTGAAGATGATGTGCGAGTCATGATGTGCCGACATGCTTTCCATCAGAAGTGTGTCGATACGTGGCTACAGACGGGTAAGAATAATTGCCCGGCGTGTCGTGGGACGGTGAATATTCTCTACTAGCCCTCAAATATGCTCTTAGACTGAAGTTTCATTCTAGGGTGTCTCCACGGAAGCCTCGGCTCCTCAACCGGATATAGTAACCTAGTAATCCTGCACTCTCGTTTTGCGATGTATTTCTTACACCATGCCTGCATCTCCTCGTCCTTGCTTTCACATTTATATCTGCTTGACAATTGTACCGTAATACAAATCAAAGAAAAACCAATACATAGAATGGACCATTCACTTGCTGGGATTAGACTGTAGTCCTAAGAATGCGTCTTTACTTCTCCATGATGGAATATCTGATCCGATGAAGACAATTGGGGGTTCTTGTTTAAGTTCTGTGCAATACCCTTTTCGAACTAGCTTCTTTATGACTCTGCCTTATCTAGTGACTCGAGTCTTCGGATCATTCCGACTCGCGACCTGGTTTGGGAAAAGTCTTCGGTACCGACGAGATATCGTTGTTTTTGGGTGGAACACCATTATGCTCTAGAGCGACAAGCATCTTTTTATCAGGGATAGCTGTCGAATGGGGAGAGTTGGCCGATGTCAGTGGCTGAAGACTTTGATACGATGATGAGCCGCAACACGGTCTCATGGCACTGAAGCATGCAGGTTTCTTCGTCTGGCTCCATCTTTCCCATCATAGAAGTCGAAATGCTATACGTTACTCATCATTGCTCGCCTCCAACTCGACTACGTCACAAGTTACACCTCGATGACCGTGTCTATGGCATAAGATATGATGTAACGACTGAGAGACAGTCAGATATTCGAGTCATTGAGAAATTTGATTTGCATTACTTTTTCAAATATCCGATTGTTAATTCCACCTGCGAGTGGTCAAGCATAAATCAGGCTTGGCTACGCTTCTCTGAATAACCCGGGATTTTTTGAACGGTTTTCAACCATCCACTGGCAAGGCCGGTCCGGCATTCGATGCGGGTGGAATAAAGCAACGATTCTGGCCTTGAAATGACGCCGTGTTATATCACATTGAGCTTCTGGTTACTCGTGCTGACTTACCTCTCTTCCTCATGAATAGGCGCCTGGGACGGTCTGGTATTAGTAAATCGCGTCGACCTTTGTCCGACACGAAGATGGCGGCAGATGCATAGACCAGCCATCCCTCGGCGAGACGAAGTGCAAATTCAACGCAGATGACATACTAGCCCATAGAAATAACTCGAACATTGTTACTCAGGACACCCCGCCCCACAAAGTGCTGCTGTTGGCCCATGACTGAGCAGATATCAGAACTTTTGTTGGCGAAGATTGCGACACCTGCATGCCTGGTAAGCTCAGCGTCTTGCCAGAACACTGGATACACGCCAAGGCCAGTGCTATATTCAACATACCATGCTCGGCCTCGCCTACAACGGTCTTTGCGGCTGTGCCAGCTACGTAGGGGTAAACTGTCGTTCAAATCACCGACGCAAGCGTATTTTTTTGTACTGGTCGCTAGCATCCTGTCATGGAGTTAGCCTTGCTACAGAGTAAAACGAAGTGAAGGATACATCGCATACCGACGACTACGCCCCATGTCGGAGATGTAGTACAGTACTACGAAAGATGTATTGCCCACAAAAAGTGAATTCTTCATGCCAACAGTCAGCACTCCCATCATGGTCAGTTGCAGCTTTTATTCGAAGACCCGGATGCGTATGTTCCTGTACCCAGACTAATCGGAGTTTCCTTTTCCTAGGTTGATTACCAAGGGTGGCCGGTTCGCAGATAGATCAGCTATTTGAACTATACTCTGTGCCTCTTAGAGTCGTCATCACTGGACTAGGGCTTAACGGACCCATTGTCCAGCATAATCACAAAACTGAAACAAAAATGTGCATAAAAAGATCGTAGGCCTCAGTGACAATACTGGCTATCTGGCAGGAGTCCATGAGGTCGTGCCTTTTCCCAGCAGAAGCAAATAGATGAAGCATTACTTGAGTGACGGGTGTTCAGTGAAATGATAAACTCACGCGACAAAACGGTGTCTGGTTAGCGACAGGTGTGGCGCTTGCAGCAGTGACACAGCACCGTAAGTTCATTGACACCAAAGTTGTTCGCGCCGATGCTTATAGTTAGAAGACGATGGAGCGTGATAGCTCGCTCTGCGGCTAGCTATCGTGCTGAAAAAAAAAAAAGCTTCCATCTCCTTTCGCGCGTGGAATGAACCTGACCTAGATTCCTTGAAATATAAAGCCCTCACCTTTTGCAAGCTTACACAGTTATGTCGCTAGGCATAGACTTGTCAAATTGAAAACTGGAAAAGGAACAGACATTCTGTGGTAAGGTGGCGGCCGCAATACCAATAGCCAGGCAGATAGAACTCGCGAAACTCGTTACTGCAGATAAACAATACCAAATCGGCGGGTTGCCCGATCACGTGCAATACACACCTTGATTGCTGCATTCGTTGTCCTTGATTTCTATCACAACGCAAAAGGTTCATCCTGGCTGCCAAGATTTGTATCGGTGCTCCCTCTGTTCTATACTTGCCTAAGGTCTCTTTTCGTCTCTTCTAAAAATCACCCCCTAGTACGCATAGATATCGCGCTGTTCTAATTTCGTAGGATGGGTGCTTCAAGTACTTTCGAATAATTACCGGCCGAAGATGAGGTCCTTGAGAATAGTGAAAACCCCTTTACTACCATGTTCACAGGGGGACGGCGCCGATGTGCCTCGTAGTCCATCCTGTGGCGACGCTACGAAACAGGCGACCTGGATAGCTGGACGAACTCCCGAAAACCGCAATACGAATAGTCTATCTATCGAGTCATCCAAAAGCGCCGGTGCGGTATTCTCCGAAGTACGATGACTTGCTTAGGGCGACCCTGTCGGATACGATTAAATTCGTCGTGTATAATAAGCCTACGCTGCCTTATGCTGATGTATATGCATATAGGACTAGCAGAAGCGGATACATGCTGACAACGACCTACGGGAAAATCTACGACGGTTTATTATGTGCCGGGGTTAGTTCAAGTTCTGTAGATGTTTCCCCGTAGTGCTCAATAAGGATATAGTGAGTGATGTTGAAACTACACGTTTGCTATATGTGCTTACGCCAGTCATTTCTCGGGTTTAGAAGTGATTTATACAAGATTAATGGTCGAGTGAGTGCCGCATGTTTGGGAATGATTCATAACTCACGCATCCCCGCCTCATAGGCCGGAAGCGGGATGCTTGTTCTCTTCGCTTCATCCAGGAGGATGTCAACGAAGAGAGCAAATTTCGTGAGTTTAATTGCTTACTATTGCCATGCTCCTCACCTCCACCGGCGTAAGGTCGATAAGCGAAGTCGTACCTTCTTCACCCCAAGGGTCGTAAGAAGAATAGGTACGAGTGAGTTCGAGCTACCACCAGCGCGAGACTGTGTGCTTATGCACCCTATCTATAGGTCACAAGAGGGTGTCTACGGATCCCGTGGATCAAGGTCATCTGGCGGACTGAGGGGCTGAAGAGGGGTCATCCTCTCTTCATTTCGTGCCCTCACGGTCTCGCCAGGTGAATGTTTGTGGATCCTCTTTTATGTTCGTAAACTTACGGCTCGATAGTCTACTGAGTGTGATCGCTACCCGCCCGATTGATGTATCATCTCATTTCTTTCGCATCTTAATATGTACCACGACGAAAAGTATAACCACGTATTGTTACACTTGTACATATCCCACCCAGCGATCATTCACGCGCAATCGCATTCCGGGGCTCCCAAATACACCAGCGGGGGCCCTAATTTTGGCTATAGGTTGTGCTTAATACTCTCTCGAGACAATTGGAAAGGGAAAAGCTAAGCGCATATATTGGTACTACATATATCACGTGGACGCGTTGATTACATACTGCCACCATTCCAGATCAGTTCCGAGTTGTCAGTTGACCTCCTGGCGCATCGTTGCAAAATCTCTCAACACTCCATTTAGATACAACGTGCCAAGGATATTTTGACCATGCCTAGCTACGTTAGCTTGTTTCCTGATTCCATACTCGAGGCTACATATAATACTAGCAGGATGTTTCTGCCCTGCCGTAATGTTATGATCTGGCCAGTCGTTCAATGGGACAATCAGGCGATGAATCTCGTCATTTGTCTGTTAAACACCCTCGCTTACTTGCACAACTACGCGGGAAATGCACGAAACTGTCTTTGTCGTGAAAAACGAAAGTTCGGAAACTGTTCGGACCAGCCTTAAAAGATCTAAAGCAGCTGCGCGCTTATTTGCATATAGCGATTGACCGGCATATCGAAAAAAAATGATGGTAGTTGCGGCGCAATCTACGTCTTCCATTTCATTAAATTCCGGTTCTCGGTGAACCTACCTTCCACTATAGTGCGAGTTATACTCACGGACTGTATCAGATCATACCTGTATTGCTGGATCCCCTCGTGCTGCATCGCCAATAAGACCAGTGTTGAGCCCGCTAGTCGGCCCGACATGAGGCGCGCGCTTTAATACCTCACTTCAATCCCCCTGGAGACGCCGTCAAACAATATTTTCTTCTAAAGAAACACTCAACAGCACATTTGGGGTGTTGAGGTGTCATAAACGTCGCAAACAGCCTGAATCCGGATGTGCTTCCAAGGATAGGATGGAGATCATATCTCAGAGAAGCACGGGCACAATCTCTCGCGATTGAGTACGTTAACCCCCATCAAGTCTTTTATGAGATAACCGTGTACATATTTTCTTCCGCAAACGGCCACCTACCTTTATGAGTCCGACTATTATCGACGACAGAGACAGTTCTGTGACCCGTATTGGCACATGGACAGACGGCGGGACCCCCCACGAGTATGATAGCACAGTGTCCAGCTCTAAGACTGATGGGGATCGCCTTATGGTCAATTTCACTGGTGTGTCCACTCTGTACCTGCGATATATATATAACCAACGATCTTATACTTATAGGAACTCAAATCGCAGTTTATGGAACGTACGACTATAGTTCTTCGGGTGTTATCACCTCTTACGCTGTTGACGGTGGTAATGCAACACAAGTCACTCATTCGTCTGGTAACGGGGATACCTACAACGCGATGTTTTGGGAGTCGGATCTGTTGGAGCTTCAGCGACAGTGAGTTGTTAACACGTTTCTGCGTTGTCAAGGAACTTCATATTTCATGCAGCCAACTAGTCGTGACCATGGTTCACGTCAATACTGGCTTTGGTAATCTCGAAGGGACTGTGTGGTTTGATTATTTCGATGTCTACAATGAAACAACCTCCACTTCAGCTTCCACTTCCGCAACGCTTTCATCGTCACCTTCGAGTTCTACGGCAAATTCATCTGATGCTGCCGCTTCCTTAGCTTCTTCCGATGCATCATCAGCCAATATAGGCGCCATTGTAGGAGGTATCGTTGGCGGTGTCTTTATCTTTTTGGTCGTCGCCGTCGTATTTGTTTGGTACCGGTCTAGGCAAAAGAGACGGGAAGTGCATACCCGTGCAATTGGTGATCCCCCGCCACCATTTCCGGGTAAGCCCTCATCCATTCTCTTCTCGTGACATTCATTCTTCAATTACAATTTCGCAGGTTCTAACGGTACTAGACCTCCGCTTCGTACTTCTGGGTTCGCGGAGCCTCCTATACAGATACCGGTCTTCCCTGCTGTTTCGTACAGAGACAGCGCGAGAAATAGCGTGGATACCTCCTCTTTCACAGAACCCGTCTTTGCTGGTCCGACTTCTAGCATGTCTTCGAAGTTGTCACACCACCAAACGGTTTTATCATACGCACCGGCGGCACCAGGGTCGTCGACAGCGCCGATGTCATCCTTGTCCGCTAGTCGGTTTGTCGGTGATAGCGTAGCGGAGATGAAGCAACGCCAAGGGGAGGCCGTGGCTGGATACTTCGAACCTATCCAGCATGTAGACAGTGGAATTCGCACACGTCCGCAACCAGAAGATGACTTGCCTCCTGTCTATAGTGCTAGCTAAGGTGCCATGCCCTTGTCGCCTTCACAGACTATTTTTGTCTCGGCGCCATATCAGCGACGCCTTCACGCCACCATGTTGTTTTCTACATCGTGTACCATCCTTTTTGTGACATCATCCAGATCACTGCCCTATACTACTAGTTCTGAGTGTTTTATTCTACTATTTCTTGGGGTATATTGGCAAGTAGGGGAGATGTCAGATGTTTTATACCTTGTACGATATAGTCAGTCATTTTGCCATCATAAAAATTGGATCCGTCTTTGTCGCAGAGAAAATACGACATGTTCTCCGTTCACCGCAGAAATGACAAGGAAATCCAGTGTTCATTCTTCCTAAGTCGAGCCTGGAATCTGGGCTGGAAGGTATGCGACCAAGCGACAGATGTAAGTGTCATGCGTAAGTGGCCAAAAAGTCCATGCGGTTTATAATGTCTGCAGCAGTCTAGAACGGTTCATCGTGTTTATGCAGATCATGAAGTAAAATTCACTGATTCGATTGTTACTTAGTTAGCCAAACGTAATGGGTGTAGTCAAATTCGAAATCTAGTATACATCGTACGGATCACATATGGTCCTCAGGGAGCCGAGAATGGTCCCAGAGAGGAAGATCGGCAGTGTACACTTTTCCTCGACAAAGTTCAATGCGCTTTACATTGAGTTGAGCAGCTCGCAAGAAGAGAGTGCCATCAAGTTTCTCTGCTCCCGGAAGCTCCGTCTGCAAAAAATCGGGGAGGCCTCCAACATGTGTGCCATACAAAGCCACAAAATACGCCAGTGTCCTCTGAATCTTACACAAATGGTCATCCTGGTGAAATAAAGCTTGCTGAATTATCGCAAACCATGGATTGGGTACGGATGACAAGTCCCCAGAAGGTAATGTTTCAGAAGACAAGTCAGGGTGCCCGGATCCATTGTCGGATTCAAGGAACTTTGGTATGTCGATGCCAGGACGGCCGCGGGATATATACCAGGCAAAAGATACAGCCATAAAGCTTCGGAGAAGTAACCCTTGGGACTTGATGGAAAGGAATTTTACCAAAGACGGCAAAAATAAGGACGATGTGACAAGATGCAACCTGAGAAGACGATTAGCCACTGTCTCCATGATGCCACCGCGCAGCGAGTACCCACAAAAAGAAGTCGGCATGAAATCTTTTTCCAGGCCGAGAACCGCTTGCCGCACGTAGATGATCGTGTTCATCCACTGTAACTCTTCAATCTTCCGGCATAAATTTTCGGGATCCGATAGACCTAAGGTCCACTGATTCGTATACCAGAATAACAGTTCTCCCTTTGTACCGATGACAGTGTTAAAATTGGAAATTTCATCGCTGACGAGTGGGATTCTAAGTACGTCATCTTTCAAAACTCGTGCTAGGACGTCGAAAGCGTGAGTTCCTTTCTTTCTATCGGGGATACGGGGCGCTTGAAGGCCAGTAGCGTCTTCCGCGAGCGCATCCAATGCCGCAACGAAAGTCAAGGCAGAATAAGGTAGAAGATTCTGGAGATTGTCATGATGGACCGCCGCCTGGACAAGACCTATGCGGACTATGTTAAGTATGCGCGTACGCACAAGAAGACTTAAGACATGCCTTTGATAATTATCCCTGGCAGTCCGAACTCCAAACCATACGCAGTGTGTATCAGAGGGTGAATCAAACCATCCAAGAACCGATTGAGCATGCCAGGCTGCTAGTTGCCGTTCGTCGTCGCGTTCACATTTGCAGACTTGGAAAAGACGAACTCTTCCAATACTGAAGCAGTTCCCTTTTTGGATATTTGCTCTTCCAAGAAAGTCATGTACGCGCCAAAATATCTGAGGCATCCGTCAGACTTTTTTTTTTTTGAAAGCATGCTATGAGTGCCCCACGAGCTTCCCGTCTCCTAGATGAGCACTGAAATTCTCGGATGATATCGTGCCGGGAGGCTCGATGGCAGGCATTTGAGCAGGAATATCTTCACGATATACTGCTTCGATTATTTCTTTACTGGCTCCGAGAGCCCAAATAGCCAGTCCATGGTGAGCGATATGACTGTCGAAAGTGGTAAGCCCAAACTGGGCAGCAATTTTAAGTGTAACTTACTTACGGAACTCCCTGTCGTTAAAAAATATATGCCACTTTTCATGGTTATCGGGAAGGGCGTTCTGCATAGCGAGAGTCGATTCTGCATCAGCCCCAGGAAGAAAGGTCGGGGTCAGGCTAAGGGCGGCGCTGGAAGGCACTGGGAACAGCTCGAATGTGTCGGGAGACATATTTGATACAGAAAGAAAATGTACCAGTAAACCAACCACTTAGTGTAATGTATTATATCTCTTGAGCACTCAGAAAGCCAGTTACCTGTCGACGGTCATCGGTGGTCTCGGAATCATTTGCATGAGGAGGACAGACGAGTGCCGGAGAGATTCGTCGCTTTTTATCCTATTATCCGTCATCTAAGTTATATTAGTACGAGGACCTCCGTAAGCGTTCGTCATCAAAAAGGTTTTGACTTGACAAGATGGACGTTGGTACGGCAGGCAGATCAAACACGAGCCTCTGATCCATTCAGTCTGGAACTATAGCTCGACCGAAAGTTCAAGTTAGAACCTGCCGAAGAGAATGCAAAGATTTGGTTAGGTGATGGTGCTTAATGAGAAACAAGACCCGAAGTCCTCGAGGAGACGCCGGATTACCATTCTAAGAACATCAAACTCTATCATCCTCTTTATCGCAACCTTATTGTCAGCGTTTCATGACCTTCGCTGCATGTTATAGTATCAGCAGATTCGTAGATTCACTCTGCGTCTTCTGGAGTCTCAGCAGTGTCAGATCATGACTTTCAATCCTCATAAAATTGAAAAATTCACCAGAAAATTGCGCACCAAACCTGTGTTATTTCCCTCTAACCATATTTTCGACACGTTTAATCCATTTTCCCAACTCCTTGCCCCATCCACCCAGTCGACGCATACGTTGATTCTTAATGTCAGAGCCTACTACAGGCCCGGTTTCTTTCATGCGGTTGCCGCCACGGTCGCGATGTACCCGATGACCCCACCAACACCAACACAAAATGCTGTTACGCGAGAAAAGAACCTCTCTGCAGGACTCTCCACAATCTGGACTACACGGCGTTCCAAGGCCGATAAGTCGGAGAAATGTTCGTCCAAGAACACGAAGGAAGTACAGCAGAAAAGCCCTGTAAAGGTTCGGTCACAAGCTGAACATTTGTTGTTGCAAATACTCACAGATAATGTCGGTAGCGGTGTTCTGCACGAGCTTTCCGATGTGACTTTGGTAATGACCGCCGATAATCCATCCATTTGGATTATCATTCATCGTTCTATTCACCAGAGCTTTGAATTCTGCATCGGGGTCTGTTCCCAATTCGGTCGCCAGAATAAGCTGTCAAGTGAGATGTGGGGGATGCCAAGGAGTTGGGAGAGCTTCTTCGAAACTGTGTTCTGTCCGATGAATGTCCGGTTGATGGAAAAACCATACAAGAAAAATTGATTCTTGCCTTACCAGTGCCTGTGAGAAATTCAGCTTTCCGAGTCTTGCTCTGTAGTTGCATGATACGACTCGCCACAATTTCCTACCACGTGGATTCTGTATCGTCCTTGGGAGTCGCCAATCAAGGGTAGTTCTATCTGCTACGAATAATTTTTGGGAAGAAGAGTGCGATGCCAATGGCAAACGCTGATTCGGAAACTTGCAGACTAGGAGGTGATAGGAAGCTTCCCACTAGATACCGATACTTGGCCTCAGAATAGATCTATGTAAATGTTACAAGGATCGCAGCTGTATTTGGGAAAGAAAAGAATTAGTGACGTCTGAGAGTCTTAGTAGCACACTCACTTGTCTTCACTGCAAAATCTGTGTCGTCGGGACCGGGCCGCGGCGTTAATCAATATCGGATGACATAATTTTGGTCATACGATGAGGCTGTGCTTCGCGCCTATCTAATGACAGCGACCTCGTCTCTTTACATCCGACCACGACGACGATTTTCCGCTGGGGTTTAGGTGTGTATCATTTACAACTTGCGACATCTGGAAACTTCGGCAATGTTCAAAACTGCAACAACGAAACTTGCGCACAATTCGACTTTGCCATCCTTAGCCGGTCATAGCAATATACGACCACTTCAGGATCTTATCACAGCCGAGAAATCAGTACTAATTTCGTATGTACTCTTCCCGCCTATGCGGTAGCTTATCGCTTAGTAAGCTCCAGGCTCCAGAGGCTCAGTGTCGACTTGACGAAAGCTGCGGAAGCCTTGCGAGCATGGGGTATAGGAGAAGGAGAGGACCTTGGGGTGAGTTTACTTCTACATATGCATAATTTCATTATTTGAACTTTACGCCAGGATACACTAGGCGCATCAACGTCAATCATTGCCCATTTTACTCATGCTTTAACATCGTATGCTACGCACGAGCATGCCATTCGGGATCATATGAAGTCTGTGCGGGCTCGAGAAGAGGCTCTTGACGATCTCAAGCGAAAGAGGAAGGCCATCGTCAGCAGGGCCGAGGCTGCGGAGCGGAAGCTCAGTAAAATGAGCCCCGAACATAAGAACCTCTCGATACAGACAGACACTCTCAATCAGCTCCGAGACCAGATTCGGTCTTTAGACTCTGATATCATGACAGAGGAGGCGTCGCTGGGAGATTTTAAGCGGTCTACGACGCGGTCAATGATGGGCTTGAAATTTGGAGGTTTGCTCGAGTTGAGCGAAAAGGGAGTGGTACGTTGTCTCTTTTCCAACTTGTTGACACCTATCGCGCGCCTACAACGCATCTACATGCTTGTTCCGAGTCTGGTTAATTCCCTCCACAATTGTTGTATGCGACTGCGGATTCCTCCGCCAAGGATTCTAATCGCGGTCTCCTCCAGATGTCCTTTCCCCCAGGCCGATGTAATTCCATTTTGATCTGCTCAATCATATATCTTGTGGTCCATGTCCTGATCTATTTTACAGATCGTAGGAGACTATGGAAAAATGATTGTCTCGGAAATTCCAGAGGATGTGACACAGCCTGGGATGCCTAGAATGATGTACACTGGCCATCCCAAGGTGGAGATGCTCGTCTCAGAAACATACAAGGCCGTTAATCAGGTTGGCTTTTCCACCGTCGCTTCTGAACCTCGGGAGCAGCTGCAGCGACCCCCAATACCTTCCCTTCCCGGCTCACCGGTCCGACCAGTGGGAGTGGATGAGGCGCCATCGAGTTCTAACTTTTTGTCTGCACCGCAAGGCATGAGCGGAGGTCAATTTCTCGACGAATCAGATGCTTTCGGTCAAAACAATGGTCCTTCAACGCCTGTGCTTCCAAAAAATTCGCTTCCTACTATTCAGGCTCGCAACGGAGACATTTTTGGTCCACGGAGCAGAGAACCAGAAAAGTTTGGGTATTCTGGTTCGGGATCACCTAGCTCTTTCCCACTGAAATCGCCTTTTGACGTTGAACCTCCTTTACTCAAGAGTCATGGACCTGAACCATCCTTCTCATCGTCTATTGCTGAGGCGTTGAGGTCCCCGGGTTTCGAGGGACCCATTGACGACCCTGCGCCGTCTTACGAGGTATCTCATTCACATCTGTATGCCCCGCCTCCTGGTCCGCCCCCTGGTGCCGCCGTGCCGCCTGGTCCCGAACCGGGCTCACACCGGGTGTCAACAGCCTTGTCCGATGACGCAGAGCTCGCTTATATGGCGGGCGGAGAAGGTCCTGCGCAAGAGCACGAAGACGACAAGCATGTTCGATTTGGGCACGTCAGCGATGTTGACGAGGATATGGAGAGTAGGCGCCAAGCGCAGGTGCAGCCGGAGCCTAAGAAGGACTCTACTCCAGGTCGTTCACCTCGACGCGTTCCCGTGCCTTCGTTGTCCACGGAGGAAGAGGAGCGAGAGCTGAATGCGGCTGCCGCTAGAGAAGTCAGTAGAGAATTAGATGCGCTGACATTTAATCCACCCCTACCGCCCCCTTCTCCACGTACAGAGTCAGAAGAATCTCCCGAGCGTGGTCGCCCAGTAATCCCTGCGCCCTCGTCTCTCGGTTATGGTCCACCTCCAAACCGCGAACCATCACCTCTTGCTCCTCCGCTAGCTCCTTTCGCGCATCGCTCGATTTCCAACATCGAGACTTCGGTACCTACTCCGGCGCAGTCGTACGCACAAGCACATCGGTCATCGAGCTCAGTTGGGTCGCGCAATGAAACCACAAGCAGCCCGTTAGTAGAAAGCCGCCCTTTACCGCCCACGATCCATCTCTCAGGCGGCCGGTCTTCTCCTGGACCCTCTCTGAACTCTCCTTACCGCACAAATGCCCCTGAGTTCCCCCTTCCCCGACCAGCTTTTGCAGGGCGTGTTAGATCCTCCTCTTCTAGTTCATCATCCGCACAGGTCCCTTCTGGAGCGCGGACCATATCTGCAGCTGCGTTCCGACGACCACCACCTAGAGTGAACAATGGAAGCTCGGTCGATTTTAGCATCGGCCCCGCTGCCAGTTTAGGCGCAGGAGGTTCACCACCTCTACCCCCCGTACCCGTCCCCGTCTCTGGACCTGCTGATACGAGTCCACTATCGTTCAACAAGAAACGGTCAGTTATTGCGACTTCACCTCTCCCGCCCAACAGGGAGAATACATCAGTGCCTCCTCTAGACGGTAGAGAAGACGAGAAGGAACGGTCGGATTCACCAGTATCGGATCATTATGATTATCTCGATGCGTATACGGATGATCCTGATATGAAAAGGAAGTCGTTACCACCCGCAGACGGAAGCCCGATGCAGCAAGACTTTGGGTCTCTAGGGAACGTTAAAGTTGTCAATGACGAGTCGTCAAGCAAGGGAGGATATGGGGAGGGCAAGTTTGCTACGGATCTGGAGAGGGGATTGCGGTGAAACGGGCTCGCGCGTGTGTTCGGTTTCGTGTTTCTTTTTTTTGCAGGTTCAACTCACTTATTTTTTCGGGAGCATTTTTCGAATGATTAAACGCTTCTCTATCACGGATTTCCATTTTTCCCGTCATAATGACGATAAATCAGTATCTAACTGTAACGGCTATGCTACTGTACGCTACTGTA
Organism: Armillaria sp. CMW 4456; assembly: GCA_028551335.1. Lineage (NCBI taxonomy): Eukaryota > Fungi > Basidiomycota > Agaricomycetes > Agaricales > Physalacriaceae > Armillaria > Armillaria sp. CMW 4456. The sequence continues at coordinate 49,859 of JANDKJ010000649.1, read as the reverse complement.
CTGCATCTTTGTTTATTTGATTGAATCTTAAAGTTTCCATCCTATCTTTCCAGGTACACGCGTATACTCACGTCAAAGCGTGGATGGAAGTTCTATTCAGGTGTTACGTGTCTAAATATGCTTTAGCTTCATGCTTTTTTTGTTTTTGTTCTCCGAACAATAAGGTAAGTGGTTACGTGCCTTGGGGTGGAAAATAACTCCGTGTTGACAATAAGGTGGGCTGTCTAGTTCAATTCGGGTCCGCCTTCTTTTGTGATGCACATTGGCGAAGTGTATAAGTACTGATGTTGATGAATATCGGCCTTAACGGCCCCCACCCACTATGCTTGCTGCGACGAAAATCGTTTTCCCTCCACCACCACCGACGACTAACTCCCTGTCGTCTCTAGAGCGATCTCGACTCCTCCGCAAGACGAAAAAGCTCGAGCGTGTATTAGGTTCCGCGCCCCATTTTATTGACGATCCTCTCGGTAAGTTTCTAATCCATCGTACCAACTATGAACCAAAAAAAAACTCATATTTGATTCGAACAGCCCTGGATCTTCCATTCAGCGGTGATTCTGAGTCAATCCCTTCGAGACCGTCGACATCGTCGCGCAGCAGCATGGATTCTTCGCGTTCGTTATACCGGGTGACTTCCATTGACAGGCCGCGGTCGCGGTCCATGCCAACTCGGCGGTTGAGCGTCGAGGAACCATGGCCAAGCTCGAAGCCACCGCTTATGAAGCTGTCAAAGTCCCCCGGAGCACTGCCCAGCATCCCTGCGTCACCTCTCACTGTAGACTCGTTCTCCTCCTCAGTTATGACCCCCCCAGACTCTCCGACGGCCTCAGAGTTCACGACTCCATCTCACAACAGTTTGCGGCGCCAGAAGATGGACCGGTTACGAAGGAAGCTCGGGGATGGCGTCCCCGTAGACCTTGTTTTTCCCAAGCAGAGGGAGAGTGCTGTGGTCCAGGCCAAGGTAGAGAAGAGCTTCGTTCCGGTGCTGCTTTCACCTCCACCAGTGCCTTCCAAGCCTCTTCAGTCGCGGGACTCCATGTCTTATCCTTCGCCTCACCGCGCTGTGCGAAAGGTGAAGCGTAAACCCGTACCATATTTCGATCTTTCCGAACTCGATGCACCCCTTCCGCCGTCACCCTTCGAGACCCGACGAAGAACTCTGAGCTTGAGCTCAAGTTCATCAGAGTGTAATTCACCTGCGTCGGAGTACTCGGAGAAGAGCTTCCTGTGGGATATACCTGAAGAGTCAGCAGGACGTCAGCGGAGCTTCTGGACTAGCACGAAATGCGATCTGGGTCGCGAGGAGGACTCGGAGTGGCTGGAGGTGACGTACTCCAAAGAATTGGGGTTGACCGTGTCTTCGCCCCCATGATTTACAGCATTCGGCTATTTTTCGTTTCGATTCGCAGTCAGCCTTTTCTGCTCGCTTATGTTGCCTTTAATCTACGTACCTAATCTTTCGATACTTGGTACCATCTTGATGATGCTCTCCTCTGCTGTTGATCAACGTCACGTTTACCTTACTACCCATTACAGTAGCCTCACACTCGTATTTTAATGGTTACCTGGCATGAGTACAAGACTGAATAGTCCTGGACCCTGTATGTTGGAGTCCAAAAATATCAGACAATGTCGAATGATTGCCGCCGAACTGCCTTTTGTGACACATCCTGAATTGATCTATTTGGACTCACCTTCTGACTACTCACTGCCTAGCCGCAGAGTCGATCAACATATGATGGCTCCCTAGCCATCTGGCAACCATGAGATTTACTTGAAAGACCCCCATGATTGGGTCGGCCTCAGGTGGATTTCTACTGCACCCATAGCTGTGGGACTGGGCTTTTTACTTGGCTTTCCCATGTTGAAGGGGTCCCGTATCTTTCAATTGTTTCAGTAAACGGAGCCTATATTTATCATTTGCATGAGTATTTCCGATGTTTAGTCGATTCAATTACTGATAAATCCATCCTGATTCTTCAGGAAATGCCTGCTTCAATTTGGGCTGTCACGATACGGCCTTCTTCGTCATCGGCAGCATCATGTCCTAAGGTCAGCTGCGACTTCCGAGCGGATGTTCTTTACGCCTTACTTCGTATAAGTATGTATGTTATGGACCTTCGACTTAACAGGGATCACGATGTCTACTCCTACCGCATTCGAATGGTTCCCATCCCCCACCATCCTTCCTTTCCTATCCAGCCCAAACACCATCCCAGGCATCGACGCAGAATCAACGCTTTCGCTACAGAATGTTCTCCGAGATAACCATGAGAAATGGCACGTCTTTTTCAATCACATAAGGTTTCATAAGTGAGTTCAGAGCCTCGTGGCGTATGCTGCTTCGTTTACGAAGCTTCTTACAACCGACCATAGCCATATCGCCCACCATGTTCTCGCGATTTGGGCTCTTGGGGCGAACAAGAAGACCATTGAAGCCGTCTATCAAGAATATATTCCCATGCAAAGGCCTGCCATCAAGTCCCCGAATAACATAACATCGGACAATTTCACTATTCATTTGGGAGATGATCAGTATGCACAGTATTTCCATCAAATGCAGCTGTTATTGAATAACAGTGTAGGTACTATGAAGCGTACAAGGCCTTTTTCCGAGAGAACATCAAGAACAAGGATATCGCAGTGGTACTGGAGGAGTTTGTCTTCTCCCCATCTGCTAATATTAGGCCTGCTGGAGAGAAGCAGCCGGCTATGCTTAAACGTCTGCTCAGTGGCTTGGTACACCCCATCATCCACACTGGATACGGTCTTGAATTTGGCTTACCGGGTATAGTAGTCGAAGGCAGTGTCATATTAGAATGGCCTTGACCAGATAGATTAATGTTATCATTATGTCTAGGTCTCGCACAAGCAGCAGTTCATCATGATCAACTCGAACTCCTCTTCCCCCCTTCCTTCTTCGAACCGGTCGATCCTCTCGCAGAGAAGCTCTCTGCGAATCTCACGCTGCACTCGGAGCCGAAAAGTAATAAAACGGAGACTCACGCTTTCGATATCCTCGCACGCGTTCTCAAGGATGACACGCTAAAGTATCCGGATACCAGTGACCCCGAGTTCTTCGCATATACGCTTCGGGACAACGGAAAGACCCTACTTGGATATACGAACCAGTGGACGCTCGGTCCCAAGGATGTCAATCATAAGATCGAAGAACTGCAGTGGATGAACACCATCCTATACGCTATTGCCGGGTCTCGACCTGGAAAGGAATTTTATGCTGATTTCTTCCAGTGTGTATTCTGAAACATGACTCTCACACAAACGCATTGACTTTGATATAGCATGCATCTCGTCACCTCTTCGCTGTTTTTACCATCTTTCGCAGCGCATCTCACTCCTTCGTCGCAAGCGCTCCTTCTCCGTAGTTACATGGCCGTGTCCCTCGCCTGGTGGGTCGCTCGTGGTAGGCCCGGCTTCGACATACCCAAATTCTTCAACACGCCCGTAGACCAGGGTTCGGAGCCTATCGTCTCCGCACCAACTTGGAATTTACCTTCCACGCCCAATCCATGGTTTCCGATCATCCAGCAAGCAGTTGTCCACCCGGATGATCATCTATGTAAAATCCAAAGAGCGTTTGTGCATTACGGGACGCTTTATGGGGCGCGTCGGCACGGTCAGCTCGATTTTGCGCAGACGGAACTTGAGGGAGCGGAGAAACTGGACGGCACACTTTTTATACGTGCAGCCCAATTGACAGCAAAACATTTTCAGTATGAAGGGAAAGGGGAGAAGTATCCAGCTGCTCAGACTTTATGGGACTTTAGTTAGGGCGATGTACTAGGACATGAATCATGTCAAGGACGAAACCCGGAGTTTTACCTATGGTACCGAAGCCATGACAATTGCCAAGGAAGGGCCAGGCCTACAGCTTTGACTGGGCAAGCCACTTAGACGTCGTGTTTAAGCGTAGCAGTATTTGACTTTTTTTTAAAGACGCCGTTTTGACGAGCGATTTGACGGTAACCAAGACAAGATGTCAGTGGCACATGATGGTAGTTGAAGTATATGCTACAATAATTTAAAGTTATTAAAAATATTAGACGGGCATCCACGAAGCATTGCGATTCTTTCGTCGACGCTCTCGGCATATGGGACCAAGTTTAATCTCCAAGAACACCAAAGGAAGCATAAGCGCACAAATCACTCCCAGTATCGTGTAGGTCCATCCATAGCCAATGCTCGAGATTGATTTGTCCTGTACTGAGATTAGAATTGCAGCAAGCGAAGCTCGTATGAAATTGACCTATCGAAATGTCAGTTCTAGGTAATACAGACCTCGGCGCAGTAAATACATACGCAGGCGATTACTGACGAACTCTGATCCGGTATGAGATCCACCATAAGCGTCATAATGGTATTGATAATAGACATGCATGCAAAACCAACTACAATGCGTAAGCGCAGATGAAGATAGTCAAGTGGTTAAAGCAAACATACGAGCAGCTTGTAGAATTAGAGGTGCTACGAGAGGCACCGACTTTTCTACACACCAGCCCCATCCTATGACACATGCCGCATACATAAGAACGAAGTGGGGATTCCACTGAAGCCGCACGGATTCCAGTGGAAAGGTGTCATTGGTTTGTACATCTTCATCTGCTGTTTTGCCTTGGGCGGACGGCAAGAGTTTATCGCTCGCTCTACGATAATCAAAGTCAAGAAGCTTGCCATTGCTGAATGCGCCCAAGATCATTCCAGCCCCGTTAGCCAAATAACAGAGACCGACATCGGCGTTATTGAGAGATGGGTAGTGCATTTGATATGCATTTGCTAGAGTTCCGGAGATACTAAACTGTATTGCGAATGAAATGCCCGCATAAAAAAGCCCGATCAGAATATCAGGATGTACAATCACTAAGAATGGATTGCAAAAGGGCTTCGGAGGCGGTCTGTGTGCAATTATTGAGTCCTTAGGATTTGTATCTCCATGGAAGATTCTGATCCAAGGTCTGTAAATGAATGAAGGCCGTATGCTGCCGTCTCCAATGATACAACGTAAAGTTTCTGGGAGGAATCTGTTCGAAATAAGTATGACGACGGGTGAGATGCGTCAAACCAAAGCTAAAAAGGCACGGACATGAGCAGTAATGTCAATAATACCGCTGAAAAAATTGCCAGAAACCAAAAAATGGAACTGTGTTCTTTCAGTACAAGAACGTCATCTGAAAACAAATCTCTCACCGCCAACCGAGATATTGAGCAAGCAGACCACCGACTACAGGTCCAACGCAAGGACCAACGGTGGGTCCAACGTTGAAAGCTCCGAAATAACCACCTCGATTGGCGCGCGTCGTAATGTCGGCGATAGCTCCGGCACCTAAGTATCCACAGCCAAATAGGTCAACACAGAGATCACGCAGACGAAAAAAAAAAACAACTCGAACCTAGAGCAACAGTGCCAGTACATCCTGCAGATTGGAGGAACCGAAGAATCATCAATAACCAGAACGCATTGGTTGGCACAAGCGCGAGTCCCACACAAGTGAGAGTCAGAATTGCCAAACTGGCGATGATGCAGGGTCGGCGACCCCATCTGTCTGATAGCGGTCCCCATATCATGGGGACTGTCGATCCGATATGAGATCATCTGGAGCGGGATGCGATTGTAAAAATAACTCACAAACGGCCATAGGTATTAAAAACACAGTAAGCGTCAGGTTTAACCGTTCGGTTGTTTCATGGAACACCTGTGTCAAAACAGGGAGAGAGGGATAATATATCGTTGAGGGCAATGGGCTAGTGAGTGATTGACTCTTGAGCACATTTATCGAGATTGCGACGCAATGAAGAACTAACGATACAAGACCGGCGAGAGATACCAGACCGACGACGAACCAGATGTTTCCACGAGTATATGGGATTGGTACTGCGTCTGTCACAGTAGCTGCACCGATAGACCGATTACTTTGGGAAATATCCAAGTCAGGATCTTCGCAGACAGTAGGTTCTCTGGAACATTTCGCTGTGGAACGTAACGAAGAATTAGACATGAGGCTAGAGTGAGAAGGTGAGACTTACTGATACATGATGTGTGGCGTTCTTAAGTAGTGAATGCCAGGACTATCCAAAGTACTAAAGTGTATAGCTAATTCTGTGTCAGTTTCGCAATGCCTTAGGCACAGTACAGCTATCATGATAGATACGCACCTGATATACTAACAGAGATGATACTTCCTGGACCACGCTATGGATCGGAGGGGTGGAATAACCTCAGATAAGCGTTGACGTCGCGACAGTGACACCTACTTCTGCATTTTCTGCATTTGAGCAATATACATCTCCAGGAGAGATGAAGGCGGCGGGAGAATGCAGATATCATCCAGAATCATGTTGAAGCACAGCCGATCTTGGATATAGAGCTTTAGAGACTAGAATAGCTGCAAGCGATGCTCATCAAAAAGTTGTCCATACGAACGTTAGCTGAGAACGAACAGAGACTTCCGCGGTTAAAAATATGGACAAGAGGTTATAGATGAACTCTTACCAGGTAGCAGATCATCATCATGATTTATCAGCGATGCCGGCGTAATTGTATAGACGTAGAGGTGTGACCGGAGGCTGTGAGCGGGTCTCTGTCAGCACCACTGAGAAAAAGCAGATCGGGTAACAAGAGATATACGGAGAACTTGAAACGCGAAAGGACTTGGAAGATATATATATTGACACAGCTAAATAGGCGTACCAAATACACGACAGATTAGACGAGCTTTTTGGAGTGTCGAGTGGGGAAAATCTTGTCATTGCAGGTATCCTGTTCTCACATGGCCCTTTCTTCAACATTATAGGTAAACTACTCACCAACCGCGTGAAAATCAGAATCAGATAACTTTCTGTTCGAAAAGGCGGCTATGAGATGTGCATGTTCCGGGCCAGATCAAAGAGTCTAACTACCAGTGGGAAAACTGATAGCAAACTTGGCACACATTCATCAGCATTCCTGCAATGTTGCACTGATGGTAAACCTCCGAAAGACTGGCTGATCAGCACCTGGGCAAAATCCAACAACGCCACTGTTGAAAAAGCTGTGGTGCACGCGTGCTGTGCTGCTGGCGAATGGGAAGCCTTCGAAGATCAGGCTGATCAGACCCGAACAACTAAGATAGATTGCTAAGTTTTGAGACAGTGATATCGATGAGTATTGAGCACTCTCGTACCTTTCCTTTGGTTTGTATGATGTTAGAGTGATAAATGGATGACCTGCAAGGGCACTTGGCCCAAGTACTCATGATAGCGCTTCTGGGAGAAAACTATGAGTACGTATATACACATCATGGAAACCCCCAGAAAAAAGTACATACACAAAACAGAGCAGCCAAAAGATGCTGCAAACTAGAGTGTGGAGCTGTGGCGTTTAATTTAATTAGAGACCAGTCAGGGAAAAGGAGTAACGTGCCGCCAATCCAAACATTGTGACCTCTCGGTTCGAAGAAGTCACCACGATTTGCACGCATAGTGTCATGTGTGACGGGATTGGCACTATAGCCCGCAGCATTGTATAAGAGGCAAGAAAGAACGAAGAGAGAACAATTACCTTTTTCATCGTAGAGAGGCGCACCTGTGATTCCGCGTGTAGAGTCCCACAATAGAAGAAGTCGGCGTATAAGGGAGATACAGATCAAGAAAAGGATCCGTGGAAGCAAATTGTTGAGATGTTCACCTCTTGTATCATGTCCCCCCTACGGAGTCACTTGTCGACGTCAAATTCTGTTGTCTGTAATAATCCGTGGACACCGAAAGCAGGAGTAATATGAACTTGACAAAAGAACTGAAAAAATGAACGCTGACCATATTCCTATTCATAGACACAAACCTGGTGACAGTGGGGAGTGAAGTGTCACTGAAAGTCTACCGGAGGTTTAAAGAAATCTATTTTGTGTATGCGACATGATGTGCAGAGAGATATTACATATGGATGGGTCTGCCATACGCAGCCATGGCAGCCTCCTTGAAAGCTTCGCTGAGCGTAGGCTAGATACATCATCAGAATCGGACAAGAGGGTCCATGAAGAGTATGAGAACGTACGTGAGCATGCGTCGTGCGCGCAATATCCTCAGCGCTAGCACCGTACTCAATAGCAAGAACACCCTCTGAGATCATTTCTCCGGCATTAGGGCCTACAGCAGATGTGAGCCGCGTGGAGAGGACGGATTCAAAGAAGGAAGCATACCAATGATATGCACGCCCAGGATCCTGTCAGTCTCCTTCTCAGTGATGATCTTGACAAAACCGTCCGTGTCGAGGTTGGTCTTGGCACGCGAGTTGGCCGTGAAGCTGAATTTGCCAATGCTGTACTGTACACCAGCAGCTTTGAGTTCTTGCTCCGTCTTTCCAACCCATGCTACTTCGGGGTGGGTGTACACAACCGAAGGGATGGCATTGTAGTTGACATGTCCGTGTCCGCTCTTCATGAACTCAACCGCAGCAATACCCTCCTCTTCGGCTTTGTGGGCAAGCATAGGTCCAAAAGTAACATCACCAATGCATTTGATATTAGGTATTGAGGTGTTGAACTGGTCGTCGATAACGATGCGGCCCTTGGGATCCAATTCCACACCGATGGCTTCAAGGTTCAAACCCTCGACATACGGTCTGCGTCCGACAGCGACAAGGACTACATCTGCTTCAAATGATTCCTCCTTTCCGCCTTTAGCAGCTTCCGTCTTGATTATAACCTTGCCGTTTTCCTTATCCGCAGACAGAACTTTGGTGTTCGTCTTGAACTTCATGCCCTGTTTAGCTAATAATCGTTGGAATTGTTTACTGATGATAGTGAGTAGTATACAAGATAGGAAATAGATCAACTTACGCGACTTCCTCGTCAATACCGGCACCACCAATTCCACCCAAGAACTCGACTACAGTGACCTCAGCTCCGAGACGACTCCAAACACTACCCAACTCAAGGCCGATGACACCACCACCGATGACGACCATCTTTTCAGGAACTTTGGGTAAAGAGAGGGCTCCGGTAGAGCTAACAATCTGCTCCTCATCAATCTTGATACCACCGCCCGGGAAAGGCGCGACTTCGGATCCGGTAGCAATAATAACATTCTTTGCCTTTAGCGAGTTCTCAGATCCATCGTTCAATTTTACTGCAATCTGTGTAGGAGAAACGAACGAAGCCGCGCCCTTAAAATAGTCGACCTTATTCTGCTTGAACAGAAATTCGATACCGTTTGTAAGGCCAGTCACGGATTGTTCCTTGGCCTTGAGCATCTGTGGAAGGTTTAGGCTGACACCACTAACTGGGAATATCATTAATGACACGTAATTCGGCGAACGCAGGAGACGCACCATCGATACCCCGCCGTTGTAAGTCATGTTGCGTTTGGTGGTAAATATGAGAGTTATTCAACATGGCCTTCGACGGTATACAGCCAACATTCAGGCAAGTTCCGCCGGGAGGACCGCGTTTGTCAATGCAGGCGGTCTATGAACTGCATTAGTAAACTAAACTTTTTCGGAGACGATGTGGAGAGCACCTTCAGACCTAATTGACCAGCCTTGATGGCGGCGACGTAGCCTCCAGGACCTAAAAATGATGAGTTTCGAGGTTGCCGCTACCTGTAGCGCTCTACTCACCAGCACCTATGACAACAACGTCATAAGGCTCGGTCGGGGTCGCCAGTCCTCGCTGACTCGTCCATCGGCCAGCATGCTGTCGAAGTCGACGCGCGGCAGTCTGTCTCAAAACATTAGATAGAGTGAAAACGGATCTTGTGCACGCACCCGCTGCACCGTTCGTGAAAGCATGAGAGGTGAGAATGAAATTGCGACCCGACGTCAACCGTGATGACGAAGAGTAGTGACATCACGTGATATGTCATGTCACACCCCAAAGATCCTATTTCGGACCGAACGTCCGAGGAAGGACCACGTTCGCAGACGAGATGTGTCGGACCTCATCTCTACCATCGACTACCATCACGGTTCCTCGTAGGTTCTCATTTACCAACGAGCGTGTCGATATTCATTCTAAACCTCCCAACTTTCCCTCACTTGCAGCAGAGCAAGAGCTCAGTCAAGTATCGAATCTGCCCGCGTCAGAGCCTTACCATGGGATCTGAACAATCTTCGTCTCAAGATCACACTTTCTGGATAGAGACAAACGACACGAATAAACACGAAATGCACATCCCATCTGATGACGATGTCATCTCTGTCAAACGTATTTTGAACAGCTACCTGCCCCTTGAGATCATCGATGATATACTCGACTTTGCTCGCTACTGGCCCCGTGTTCGCGAAATGCGCCGCATAGAAATAATAGCCCCAGCTGTTGACACAGGAGAGACGTTCCCAAAGGCCGAGTGGTGCTATCTCGTCTCTCCTCCTATTCCCCAAGACGTTAAAGTGTGCTTGGTGAGATTTGTAATTGAGAGTTGCGACCAGGGTTTTGGAGGCGAGCCGGAGCACCGAGGTATGTTTGATGCCTCTCGTATCATTTCTTCGAACTCAGCACTGCCTATAAATAGGGACTTACGAGGGGTCATGGACATGGTTCGAGGCTGCAATAATACGGGGAGAACCATGGTGGCTCAGAGAAGTCCTGAGAATGCCTGTAGATCTGTACCGCGAGGGTTTACAATACCCAGAGGAAGTGCAGAGCGCAGCACGAGCTATTGAAGTACGGTCCCACGAGGAGGAGGACTGCAGCAGATGGCATATCGGAGTCAATGTCACGGCCCAACGCAAATGCAAGGAACATACGATTGTCTGGCCACTCCCGGATGAAGGGTTCAAGCAACGATCTATGAAAGGTCTGGTTGGCCACTCGCACGAGTTCGTGCGGCTACTTGAGCCGGGGGATAGGGTAGCTCTGATGGCCATGGCCATGGTGGGTCCTCCTTCACATCGCAAATTCCCCCTCTAAATTAATTCAGTTTCCTAGTTGGGCTAATACAGTCAAACAGGCCTCGATAGATGTATACTATACTATATGAAGATTTTGGAGCGCACTACCCCGAACAAGTGCTTATCAGCAGGCCCCTGAAGCCGCAGTGAAATGTTTCAATCAACGACGTATGGCATCCAAACAAAAAACCACTTTCATCTTATCTCGGCGTCGACAGCTCTTGGATGGTGCAGTCCTTGGCCGGTAGATCGATGACTCACCGCTGTGATGAACACCTCCCCGATGACGAAGACTTCGACTGTCACGCGACCAGAATTCTGCACCAAGATTGTTGAAATTCCCGTTCAATCATTGGCTCCTCGAATCGCAAGCGGCTTCTCTTGATCTGGTACTGTGGGATCTAACCCAAGTATATCTTGCCGCCTGAAAAGTCAACAGGAACACAGACATCGCTTATCTTACCACCGGTTCTCCTGATGTCAAAATAGACTTCAGACTTATTCAACGGACCAGGGCCGACTTTTGTACAACGTCTTTCTAAATGTACGACGAGATGAACAGAATAGGCCTGATTCGTCTTTCTGGGTGCTTATACCGCTGAGGCGTTAAGACACATGGCGACATCATTCACTCCAAGATTAATAGCGGAAACTCAACTGGCGAAGTTGATTGTCATCAAATAGCTGTAGCCCCACATTCCGCTTCTGCTGTACTCCTTGGAGTTTCTCGTTATTAGTAACTGTGCTGCGCGTCTTGGCGGCATTAGGACTCAAGAACACCGGTTGGGCCGTCAACAACGCAGACTAGTATTGATCGATCATATCCTACTCCGCCTGACCGACGGCTTCACATGGGAGGCGGATTCGCATTGTGGCGCATCTATGGTCCCCAAATACATCAGAAGACAAAATACAGGCCTAGCGCCCCGGTACGACATGCCTTGTGGACCTTCGTTCGCAGCGGCCTGCGTTGTTACGCGACGAAATACCCACATCAACCGATGGCAGTTCAATTGATCTATCATTCCGCATGAGGATCTGACTAATCCAAGATCTGGATGAAATTGGCTTTAAAAATGAGTTCCGTTGGTCCCAGCTCAGCATAAGTGCCGGGTTACATGGTCCCTGTGTGTTTCAAAGCACACGCACCAAATATCCAAGGTCCAGGTTGGGTGCATCTTCGAAGGACATTCTAGCCCTCGAGTTTGGCACATGGCACTTCGGGTCTTGAGACGTATATCAAGCCCTTTTCGACTTTGAACATTACAACCCAGTTACTGAAGCAATTTTATTGCTTTCGTATACTCGAAACGAAGAAAGTGGAGAATTGAGGGTCCAGGTGGATTCTACAGCAAACCGTTCGGATTAGGAAAGAAGCTCTTATCAGTACTACGCAACCATATGGGACCCTTCCATGAACATTAGTTTCTTATCATGCGGCCTCTTGATCCAGGCAACATGACGTGAGTTGTATAAATGCTGGTTCTATTTGATCCGTGAATCCCTGTACCCCTCCCTCACCCTCTGCCGCCATGGAGCACAAGGAAAAGTTGGATACAATTTCCAGCAGCAGCGACGTGCACCCCGTCGACCATGCCGCCTTTTACGATCCTTCGAAGGAGAGCATATGGACACGTCTGGGACTCAGTTTCGAAAGTTTCAAGCGTGCACCAGGTGTCACCGGGTCCGCCGTTCTTTCTCTCGTTGTTTGAGTGGAAACTGACTTGCAATTCCAGTCAACAAGTCATAGCTGGAGACCATGTCGACGCCGAGCACCTCAAGGCTGATGCGCCGATGCTTCAGCCCAAGATGAAGAGGCGCCATCTCAACATGATTGCTGTTGGTGGAAGTATCGGTACAGGCCTCTTCGTCGGTTCTGGTTCTGCCCTCCACACAGGCGGTCCTGCTGGTGTCTTGATCGCATGGATCCTCATCGGCATAATGTTAATAAACGTGACTCAGGCAAGCCGTTTTTTTCTCTCGGTCGTGGTGCTGTTCTCACGTTCCACGTTCCTACGTACACAGGCGCTTGGCGAGATGTCCATCCTGTACCCCGTGTCTGGTGGTTTCTATACATTGGCGGACCGGTTCCTTGACCCTTCATTCGCCTTCGCCATGGGTTGGAACTATGTTTTCCAATGGTTCGCCACCCTGCCTCTGGAAATAACCGTCGCTGGTACAACGGTGCAGTACTGGACAGATTCCGTCCCTATCGCAGCCTGGATCACCATTTTCTGGGTCGTCATCAGTATGTTCTACGGAAATAATACCCACACATTTATTCTGAAAACGTAACAGTGATCGCCAGTATTTTTGGTACTCTCGGTTTTGCGGAAGAAGAATTCTGGTCTTCATGTTTGAAGCTACTGGTCGTTGTGATGTTCATTTTTATCGGCATGTGCGTTTCCTACGGTTTGTCAGCTTGAGTTTGTAGGTGACTGAGCCCTTGATCAGTATCTGCCTCGCTGGCGGGGGGCCAAAGAGCGGAGAGTTTGGTTCATACGTCGGTGGAAAAAACTGGTCCGAACCAGGTGCATTCGCCAATGGGTTCAAAGGTGTCTGCGCAGTGTTTGTTACCGGTACGCGTTTCATTACCAAATCTTGTATGTATTACTTACTCTTTTATCCGCAGCCGCCTTTTCCTTTGGTACGCCTTCGCCGGTGAATCTCCGCCAAAATTACTGATAGCCAGTCAGCTGGTACTGAATTGGTAGGTCTTGCAGCTTCAGAGACCCCCAACCCTCGGGAAACTATGCCCGGTAAGCCATCTTACTTTCCTTGGCATGGGTCATCAACTGATTTCCCCATGCTCAGGTGCTGTTAAGGGTACTTTTTGGCGTATTGTACGTTTTTGGCCGCTCCGTGAATGTCAAATCGCGTTCTGATTTGTTGTAGACGATTATCTACATCACTTCCCTGACAATTATCGGATTGATGCTGCCTTATAACCACCCCCGACTCATTGGCGGCAGCGGTGCCTCTGCATCGCCGTTTGTCATCGCCCTGGATTTGGCCAACATCAACGGATTGAATCGTAAGTATCACACACTAATAGACATGCGTAAAATTAACTTTTGCCTTGGCAGATCTTGTCAACGCTACTATTTGTGTTTCCGTTCTTTCTATTGGTCTCTCCTGTGTGTACGGAGGCTCACGAACCCTGACTGCGTTGGCAGAGCAAGGCTACGCTCCCAAAATTTTCACATATGGTACGCGTTTCGCCTCTGGTTGGGCATCCTTATCTCATAGTGTCTCGTGCAGTTGATAAGTCGAGTCGGCCGCTTGCTTCTGTTGTCTGCCTCCTCCTCTTCGCTCCCATCGCATACGTTAACGTCGTCGCTGCCGGTGACACCGTGTGTAGGTGCCATTTCCTTTCACTGTACTGGTCTGAATGCTGATGACTGCAGTCACTTGGCTTTTGGCCATTTCGGGTCTCTCGACTCTGTTCACCTGGCTATCAATCTGTCTATGCCAGTACGTCATATGCCTATGTTCGTCTTGCAGAAATAGCTCATGTTCGCGTTCAGCATCCGGTTCAGGGCTGCATGGAAAGCTCAGGGACATTCCCTTGAGGAACTACCTTATCGGGCTATGGGCGGTGTCTACGGATCATGGTTTGGAGTCATCCTCATCTGTCTTATCCTCATCGCACAATTTTACGTCGTAAGTGGCACCCTTTGGAGCCACTCGTTCGTTCATCTCATTTTGCATACTAGGCTATATTCCCTGTTGGCGAATCAGTCAGTGGGAGAGCAGCAGCCGAAGCCTTCTTCGGTGAGTATTTCTGCCAGTAATGTCGTTTATTTTTTCTTATGATTTCTTCGTAGAGGTGTACCTTGCCGCACCTGTGATGATTCTCTTCTACGCTATCGGCTTTGCGTGGAAACGAAAACTGCCCAAACGAGCCTCGGAGATCGATCTCGACGTACGTGATTTATGTTTTATCTATAAATCCACATATGTGACTGGGTTCTTGTCTCTAGTCCGGACGGAAATCTTGGCTGACAGTGGAAGAGATGAGAGCATACCGTGCAGCACGCGCAAATGCCCCTCTACATGTCAAGATTTATCGCATATTATTCTCGAATTAAAGCATTGGTATTTTTATACGCGTAATTATAGTCTCTGCAATAATATACTAAGTAGACTGCTCGTTAGACAGTCCTCCAAAAACATGGTGATTGATCATCATGATGTGCCTGTAAGTAATAAGAAACGAAGTAGAAGAGACCGCCGAAACCTAGCTACTACACAGTCCTGCGCTTTACCGATTTTCAAAAAACAAGATGGATCCTGCGATAGTGGAAAAGAACGACTTTACCATACATTCATGTCATCAACCGACATTCCTTCAACATTCACTAAATGGGAAATCTAGCATGCTCGAAGTGCCAACACCCCGGAGAATCTGTGCCCCGCTACTTCATACAATGCCCAGTGTATCAGAACGAACATGACAGACTATGACAACATATAGGCGTACGAGGAACTGGGACGACTGCTGGACTGAGTAGAAAAGATATCCTGTATCTCATACGGTACCTCAACGACACAAAAAGGTTCGAGACGACTTTCGGAACGTTCCCAGAGGTCGAAATCGAAGATGAACGGACCACAGTACACTAGGACAGACAGCGCTTGTTATAGATAATATCTACTTCCTGACTTGGCCTACGCCGAGTCAACAAATGCATGTATTCGGGCTGCTCGTTCTTATCAAGGACTCACCAGTATTTTATGTTACTTTCTATCACCTTCTTGAATCTTCTTACCAATGCTAAAACATTATGGAAGAATATAGAACAATAGTCATGACTTTGAAGCCTTTTAGTATATAAACACTGCCTGTAGTACTTAGATAGCAATCAATCTTACCACCCTTTCCAGCCCGCTCTACCGTGTGATCTAAGCATTTCGGACCGGCCCTTATGCCAGTGCTTGCCATTCCGTTTGCCATCGAACTATGCCTGGTGCTCAGTGTTAGCATGCTTACACTGGCAGATCCCTCTTGATTGTTAGAACTCCGTATTAAGATATCTCTGCTTATGACTTGGACTCTACTCAAGTACTCGTTACCCCATGTATAACTCTCAATACTCTGATTCTTAACAGTGCTGGAGAGGAATAGACATGGACAAGATTGGTTTTATGTCCAACCCCCCTGTCAGGATGCTTCGGGGACCTAGACACAGGTTTGATGCAAAGAAGATATTTGCAATGAACACAGTAGTGACTGCTAGCTGTGGTAAAGACAATGGCATTCGACGTAGATAGAAAGGACAATTAGTAGTAGTAAAATCCGACCATACGTATAAGTGTACAGGCACTCCAAGACAAATTCAAAAACAAGTGGCTACGAAAACCAAATAATAGACTGGAAATGGGCTTTTTAATAACCGACAAGAGTTTCGGCAGGAAAGCCATCTTGAAAATGAAGGTATTGAAATCTTAGACGAATTCTTACATGACGAAAACAGCCTCCCTTCAGATCGGACGGAGGCTGACAGGGTTTTAGTGGATATGAATGAAGTTAACCTAGTTGGGGAGCACAGGGTAAGTATGGTGACGGTGCGTAAAGAAGCTATAATCTGACCACAGAACTGGTCCCCAGTCCCACACATTACCTGTGCAAAGCATTTCCTTGCAGTTCAATTAACTCAAACTCTGCAATGAATTACTAACATACGTGCCTAGTTTAAACCTCCTGGCAAATTCAGGTTGCACGCTGGCGACTGTCGCCGGTAATATACTAAAGTAGACTGTTCAATACAGTCCGCGAAAAACGATCATCATGATGTACCTGTAAATAATAAGAAACGAAAATTTGGAGTATAAATGACGGTAAGAGATCGACACAGCCAAAAAAAAAAAAAAAGAAGGCGCGGAATAGACATGATGGGATCATACGGTTCATGATCATATAATGGATAAATAAAGAGAAACAGTACCTCATCTCATGTTGGACTGCGGGTACCTGCAAGAGAAGAACTCTTGTGAGGAGCGCTCCTTGGCCGTCGTGGCTGGTTGACCGCCGAACTCAGTCCTTCACTACTCGAAAGCACGCCGTCACTTCCACTCCCACTCCTTGCATCCGAAGGAGAGGGATCCGATCCATCCGCATATCGCGGGGGCAGCTCCACCACCTGCGCACCATCCTCATGATACACCGTAACGGGTGCCCTCCCGCCATCATGGTGTACGACATACACTTGTCCCGCCTGCCGCGTCGATGGCGACGAGGTGGACGAGGCTACCCCGAACTCAGTGGTGGTGCTTGGTGCTGAGCGCACTTCAGAGCTCCGGACGTCTCCTCCCATCGTGACCGTGAAGGGCTCGACGTGGTACGAGTCATTTTGCAGTGCCGAATGGAGATGCACGGGCGACGTCGTGGGTGCCGGTCGGTAGGACGCGATGTTATCGAGGCTTGCCGAGGATGGGGGATAGTCTTTGTGTGATCCACGACGTCGTAGGAAGAAGAAGGCAACGAGAGTACCAACGACTAGACCGGCGACTAGACCTCCTATGCCGACGCCCACAGCTCCCCCCGTTGACAGACCACTCGATGAACTAGTAAGGATGTTGAACAAAAATTACACGAGGTGTATTCAAAGCGTCACTCACCTGGATTCTACATCACCTTGCGCAAGACATGCAGTGCGTCCGTCACCACCACTGTGAAGAGGCCCATATGACCAATAATTGAACTGGGAATCGACGACACTGATGAAAAAGGGGGATGCCCATGAGAGGTCGACGGTCCAGTTCACAGTGCTCATGTCATTGATCGTGATGTTGCGTGGTGGGTGAAGTGTAGGCGCGATAGTCAGCGTATATGGAGGAGTACCGTTCTTCGGTGTGATTGCGATATCCGTGCACTGTAACCTTTGAGTGAGTGGACTGGAGGTCTGGTGCTAGTGCATCACTTACTTGATTCACCCAAGCGTATTGAGATAATGGTCCATCTTGCACCTGCGCATCAATCTCTAGAGGTCCGAGAGGGAAGGAAGCATTTGAACACGACGGGGTACTGGTGGTAGTATTGGCGATCATCGTGTAAATCTGCTGACATCCCCCAGTGTACCCATTCTTGTCAAACATGCACACCTGGTACTACGTAAGAAATGTCAGGAAGAGTCAGGCGCGCGTTAAGCCCTCATTGTCCTTACTAGTGTTCCGGGCCCAAAGGGGACTTGCCAGTCCTATCATTCGACGGAGGATGAGTACATGGAAGAACGGATCACTGGTCGAAGCAAAAACTTACGAAAGCTACATCACTGCCAGCGGAGATGATGAACGGAAACACGAAGGCCCTGTAACAGCATAAATATGTACATCAATTACGAGAGGTACGTCTCTCACGAGGTATACACTTGAAGAAAGTATGGGGCAGAAGGACTTGGTCTGCCAACACCGCATTGATCAGCCGGCTAAAAAGACGGAAGATTGATGATGAGACGCACCCTGTAGATGACGCGGTTCGTTGCCATTCAATATGTATCGTCTCGCATTGGGCTAGATTGATGATACTTGATGAGCTAAATTTGAATCACCCATGAAGCCGCAGAGGCTTACCGGTTACGGGAACAGCTATTGCCTCTGAGGATGGGGTATATGCAAAATAGAACGACTACGGAATGTCAAAACACGTGTTCTCAAAGAGGAAACCAAAGTGAAACCTCACCTGATCCATGTAATTCGATGCCGCCCGAACTGCTTCGCAAACCGCCGCGACGAGCCACAGTAGCCTGAGCCTGGGGAGGGATCCTTCGTGCACACCCATGGTCGAAAATCCAGGCGATGGGCAAAGAGCAAGTAGCGGCCTGTGATCGAATGAGCACCTTCATGCCTCGATAGCAGTGTATAGCACAGCTTACGCGGTGCTGGCAGTTTCGCGGAGGCGAAGATCTAGTATAAAACTCTTTACTCCGAGCGCTGAGCTAGCAATATACCGCGACAATGGAGAGGAGACTAGAAGGAAGGCACGACGGTAATTTGGGTAGTTTTGAGGTAGGATCAAGGTTGACGGAGCGTTCGTCCGTTTGAACCGGTTTCTCAAAAGCGCCCGTTCTCTCGCCTTCAGGGTCGGCGGCACGGCCCGCAGTACTCATATATGGTACCATGAGGATCCTACAAAGGATGGAAGGGGATTATGATACAATTGCCTTCTCCGATAAGACCGGCATGCGAACGACTGGGTGGTAGATAACTAGTCCTTGTAAAAAAAGATCAGAATGGATTATGGACTCGATGTTACTGATATTTAGCACTCCACTATGTGATGCTGCTTGTACTCACCGGCAAGTGGGAGATCTGTGCAATCTGTAATTTCCAATCCGACCTTCGGTACCGACGTCATCATTAACTTGGGTCCTTACTACATTTTGATCGGTTCTCATGCTTCAGATACTTGCTGTTAATCACTGCTTTGGACAGGTACACATGGCCACCCTTAAAAATTTTAGTGCTTCAATTCTAGAGAGTGCTGAAATACTTGACTACTTCCTCAATCTGAGTTGACTCTTGCGTGCCCACGGGGCTTCGTCACAGACTAGGTATCACTGGCTAGCTTTTAGTCTTATTTGAGACCGTGTTGGTGTGACCACCACCGCGAAGAGCAAATAAGCGTCGTCGACGGTGGGTTGGCAAATCGAAATACACAAGCAGACCCCTGCTACATCGCCCCCCTTCCTGTTCTGAAAGTCGTTCAAGTGCAGGCGGTGAAGTTCGTGTCCGACAGTTGTGATGATCTTTGAGGCAGGCTGGGTGGTGTGCTTGCGGTTTTTGAGACCATCCTCTTGCATTCTTACATGCTACATGGATCTTCAAGGGTTCCTGTACTTGGTTCGAGACCGCAATAATGCACGGAGACCCGTGAAGGTTCAATCAGGTTTCGGAGAGTCGGCTTGTAGATCTGTACCAGGTGAGTACAACAGAGGTTTGCGAAATCAAAAGTGGAAGTGCAGTGCATTTGTAATGGTTTGTCACAATACAAGACCAATAAACAGAGAGTTCAAGGGATGGTGAGGTTACCTTACTGTTGAAGATGGGACTCAAAGAATTGCGCTATTCGTACTCGTCAAACTCGCTGTTCACTCATGACATGGCAAAACTCACCTAAAGTCAACGCCGACCGTTTGTACGTCCGCTCCAGGGTCGCGTAATCGACGTGCTGAATACCGAACCTACAGCTATGCTAAGTCACGAAGATACTGAAATACGTAACATTGAGCACGCACCTGGCCGATGTTCCAAACAACCATTCTGCATTATCAACCATTGCTGCAAACGAGTGAGTGAGCAGATTTCTACGACTCTTACGTTAAGACTAACACCAAGCGAAAGCACCCTGGATAGGGACGCCGTCTTCGTGGATGGACGTCAGCATCTCACCGAGGTATGAGAGAAAATAGTCTGGAAACGGTAGATAAGTCGGCAGTCAAAAACTTGGAATTAGTCTCAATACGCACTCGTTCGGAACACATCATTCTTTACTACCGATATATCTATACCCGGGTAGTCGAAAGGGTCTACGGCACCGAACTCAGAGACATACTGCTCGCCAGGGATCAGAAACTGCGATTGTAAGACGATGATACACACCATCTTATCGCTCGGCCATCGAGAATGGATATCCTTAAGCATAGTACGAACAAACGCCGGAGTTGCTTCGAAGTATGCTTGGGGGTCCGCAGCGGGACCTATGGGCCAGCCATATTCTGAGTCAAAGTACGCATGCTCGTTACAACCAGGCCACAGGGGGTGGGAAACATTCGTCACGCAAGCATCGATTCCGTCGTCCGGGGCCTTCACCCATACTGTAAAGTAGGCATCGATAGCATAGAAGTCTGCAGAGCCAAGAATGTCCTTCTTCTCTTCATCGGTGAAGCGCGGGAGATACTCGGCTGAGAGGGTATCTTTGGTGATATCGGGCCAATCCCCAGTTGTGTAGATAGGATTAGAGAAAAGGCCTAGATCGAATGCTACGTTACGTTCAATCGCGAGTGCGTCTTCGGTAGAGTTACTTCTCCAAGGTGTACCTCTGGAAGACGTTCAATAGAGATTAACAGGAAAAAGCGAAACTATAGTTACATGTCGCCGTTGTTTTTGAAGGATATCTCCCCAGATATGCCCATTTCGCGAAATGCTAGAAACGAAAGGGATCGGTAAGTGGTAAGTAGTATGGGTACATCGACAGACCTTTGACGGCGCCTGAGTGGGCCCTTACTACGGAAGCGTCAGTTTGAAGGGTAGGGGAAGGATGCAGAACGTACATAGATTGTATGCGCAGTGATAAGGAGCAGTAGATGAATTAACACTAGGGGCAAGCGTGGTATCTAGTCTCAGCGATAAGCTTCAAGAAGATTTCGATAATACAAAGTGTTTACCGAGAGGATATACCGTGATCTTGTTACAATAAGCACCCGGTTCATTGAAGGTATACCTAAAGGAGTCAAACTAATTGCGATGTCAACAAATTGGAGTCACCCACCAAGTTTTAACACGGCCGTTATATGCCTGGAATACGGTCTTGGCGTAGCTGTGAGTCGTATGAGTACACGAATAGTGACGTCCTTCTATCACTTACTTTACAAAGTCGTCTACTATTTCTGGCGACGTGAAACCCCCGTAGTAGGCCTGAAGGGCGAGAGGTGTATCCCAATGAACTGTGTCACTGATAGTAAGTAAAAGACTGTACCGAATAATAGACAGACGTTACACAATGTTACGACAGGCTCCACACCATGATCCAAGTGATAATCAATGACTGCAGTGGAAATCATCAGCGTCACTTGCAATGTTATCAATATTGAAACATACCATCGGAATAGTGATCAACGCCAGCCGTATTAATGGGAGAATCGGCAGCGCCGAACGGAAAGATTCTCGCCCATGAGATACTAAGCAACATTGTTGAGAGAAGTCGCGTCAGTTGGAGGCCAACACATACGAGAAAGAATGGGCATTAACACCCAGGGCAGCGACACGTTGGACGTCTTCTTTGTACAGGAAATATTGAAGATCGACGACATCACCTGCAGTGTTCCCAGTTGCATGATTAACGCCATCCTCGTATCACACCTACTCACCAGTCGTGTTATCGAAAACAGCGTTTGGCTGTCTCGTAGCCCAATCCCATATGCTCGGACCTTTACCCTCGTTCTTCGTGGCTCCCTCGACTTGGTATGCGGCAGTGGCCACGCCAAATTTGAACCCTTTCGGGTACTTCAAGTCTGACAAGATATCATTCGGTGCATGAGCATAGAAGGACGGATACAAAGGCGGAGGAGACGGCGGTAGGGTCACCGCCGCGCTGGGAATACGGGTAGTCGTGAACGGAGGCGGCTCGACAGGTCCGATCTGCAGATTGGTTAGAAACGTCACTTTCTGAGGAGGGCATCAAGACTACGAACGATGTCCCAGAGTTTTTCCAGTCCTTCCGGTGTGTACTCGCGTGGAATCGATCCGATTGAAGGAAAGCTAGCCGTCGTCGAAGCACTTGTAGGACTCGGAGTGCTGGTAGTGACGGACACTGTTGAGAAGCTTGTACCTGTAGCCGACTGTGCGAGTGCTGTAGACATTCTATTCCACCCATTGAGAAAGGCGATTGAGAACAATAGTAGGATGAGCATATTGGCAGTAGACATGCCAGTGAATAGTCGTGGTCGCTGCTTATATATATGCCCATGCATACATAGAGGTTTATTGGCTGCGAGGGCATTTCGTGAGAAGACTAGGGAACAGATGAGACCCGATATTAGGACGAGGAAGCTTGCTTGAATAGCCTTCTTTTACGCAAGGACTTCGATAAGAAAGTGCTAGGTAATGATCGAAAATTCGCAATAGTACATCAGACGACGAGCAGCGCGTGTCTCGCAGGAACGCGGCCGTCGTCGGAGCTGACTAAAATAACCTTTAAATTCACTGGGGGGGTCAGATGATATATGCGTGATACTCACAAATTTTATGCAGGAAAGTTCTACGCGACTGCCCACGCTATGTGATGGCTAGGTGCCAATGGCAGTCTTCCAGAACGGCAAAGCCACAAAGTCGCCACCAATTAACGACGGATAGTAGCAATCGGAGAGCCAGACAATGGCTGCGAAATGAGGCGTAGGTTCTGGACGATGCATACGTATGCATTAACTGCCGGCGCTCGCCCTGATTGTGTACAAGTTCGCACTCGGATTCGCGCTCGTTATCGGATTCGCGCCTAAAGTGCCGATCGCTTTACTTGCCTAGGAGCATATTGTTCGGGATTACTCTTCACTAGATAGAAGAGGCATGGATGCAGGAAGAGGAACGGGACAAGTAAGAAAGACAACTTGAAGAGCATGAAATGTCAGCACGTGATGAAAGGGTGCTAATATCGCTAAATTGGGAGGCTCACAATGCGCGGGAAACACATGAGTTACACTACAATGGTCCCCTCATAGCCGCGAGCGCAGCGGATTGAATTGGCCAACATGTGAGATGGCTGTCCAGTAACAGCTGCGAATGTTATTGTCCCCAATTAATGATGTACTTTTTTCTGGCATGGTCCTCGTTTTTCACTATTGCTTACGATAGAATCAGTGCGAGACATGTCGACGGTGCTGTTCTACTCGTAAAAAGGTTGCTGTTGTCTTTTTCATCGTCATAGCGTCGTTTACGTCATCGTCTTCCTATTCTTAGCTAGCGCCGCCTCGGCCTCAAATATGTACTTTCTCTGCTCTCGACGCTTTCCCTGGCCGGCTGGAACACGAACTGTTGGTCCCAACCAAAGGTACATAGTTGAGGTTGATAGAAATGCAAAGTCCTCGTCGTCGAAGCCGTGGTGATGGCTGGAAATTTGAAGAGTGCTGACATCGTAAACTAGGACCTTCTCCGGTAAAAACGACAAGATCTTGATTCCTACAATTTACAGCGCTTTACCTAACCCTTCATAGCGAACGACCCAGCCGTCTTTCGGAAACCCAGGCGAATCCCCTTCGCTGCCGTCCCACCCACTTGCCATCATCGCGACAGCGTACAACAACCCACCTGAGCCCGGAAAGTACGGCGGAGGTATACGTACATTCGTCAACGGCATCCCAACGTCGTCGAAATTGAAAAGGGGGTCTAACAACCACTCAACGGCCCCTTCAGCATCCCCATTACGTGCGGACGACATCGCAAGCATCGCGAAATCCCATCTGCAAGTCCTTTAGCTATCGAGCCAGGATATTATAGATTGAGCTCACCCCCAGAAGTTCGTTGCATTCCAACTCTCCCGCACCCTCTCGGCCGTTGCTTTCGCAATGTTGAGGTCCAAACCCTCCGTCTCCGGAAGCCATCCATATAGTCCCACTAACGCAGGGTGATCGTTAGTATACTGTGGATCCGTCCAAAAGTCGTTTTCAATGGTTTCATACACCTTGTACGTGCCGTTGTTGACCGGAAGTGCTGCTAAATTTTCTTTGACCGCTGTCCAATTTCTTGGGACCTCTGCGCCGAGCTTCTCCATCCATTCTTGCGCTAAGCCCAATCCCAAACGCCAATATGTCAACTCGAACGCAGGATTTACAGTTGCATTGGGACTGGTATCCTCATCGACGAGGTACATGGGTGGTCCAAGGTCATATACGCCTGTGGACTCGTTGTACCACGCGAATGCCGTCATCCAGTTCGCCGTCTCACGAACCACATCCTCCCACTTACGCAGGGTCTCTATAGTTGGTGATGCCCGATACTCATATTGCGCAAATACGAGAGGGTGTGGCTGTTGCCAGATCAGCAGATTGTTTATCTCCCCTGGCGAAGAACGACCCGAAGAATCAGTCATCTTTGGCCACCGTGCGCCGGAGGACCAGTGTTGCTGCTCCTGCGACCTGATTATCGAGGATGGCAGGAACTTGTTGTAGATGCCGGTTGAGCGGTTGAGTAGTTCCCAATTGTTCCAGAGCGCCCAGTGTGCCGCGTGCCAAAAGAACATCTCCATGTGGAACTTTCTATATCGTTCCGGTAGTGAATTCGGAGGGATGTACGCAACATATTTCGAAAATACTTACCCGTACTGCAAAGGTATTTGTGAGTTCTTTTGTGTACAACAGTGCAAAGCGACTTACCCAGCCATTGTTTACTAGTCCAGACTGGCGAAGCGCATGAGAATTGGCTACTATGCGCAGTCCAAAATCGACTTACCTCCTGTGGTGGCGTATCTCCTGCCTCATTGACGCGCAGCAGATATCGCGAGAGAATAATCCTTCTTTGCAGCTCATCTGCTCTTGGGTCAGAAGATTCGGTGAAGACGTCAACGAAACCGCTTTGTGACCAAAAAGCTTCCCAAGTCGTCCGCGAAGAGATGTTGGTCGCTTCATAACTCGTTCTGTCGACTGGGCTGGCGGTACCATATGTGGCTGCGAGGTGGAATGTCGACGTAGAGTCTCTAGGAAGGAAAGTGTAACGATGCATATCAGGAGAATCTCGGGATACGGCGAAGGTATCTCCGTCAAAGGAAGTGATGAACGAAGCCTCGTCGAGTGTGTGTGTGATCTCTGCGCTGTGGCCATCGACTCCAGTGCTAATCGAAGTTGTGTGGTTGGCAGGAGCATTCCAGTTTCCGACAAACGGCGCGCTGAACATAGCCAAACCGTCGTTCCACGGATAATCCACGAACACCCCTAACTGGCCGTCAATCAGTAACATGGACTCGACGCTTATGCCAACGGTGTCCCGATCCTGTGCACATGTCGTTATCACAGTAATCGGTTCTCCTCTAAAGGAGAATTCGCTTGTAATCGTTCCTGTCCAGAGGTCAAGTTCCTGGTGAATATCTGTCAGGTTACTCTCCGTCACGTTAAGCACCTCCCCTTCTACCGACCGGAATACTAGGCCCACCCGTCCTAGATTAACGCGGTTGGGATTCGCGGTGAGCCATTGCTCGATCAGAGGGTCACCCCCAAAGTCATACTCGACAAGTCGTCCATGATTATACCAGCTTGCACCATGATAGTTATTCACGTCGTCCATCGTTTTTCCCTGGGGTAGACTGTCGTTTTTCCAACCCCAAGAAGACATAATGGCGAAAGGCTGGAATGTTTGGAGACCTGTGACATCAACGCCAAAAGCAAAATTCCCATTGCCTACTTGCATTGGTGTGATGAGACTGGACGCATTGCGGGTGGGATTGTACCGTGACACTAATGTGTACCGGTCGATTGCTGCAAGCGTTTGTGTCGACAATAGGAGTGGAAAGAGGAAGAACGTTAGGTTTCTGATCTGCATTTCGAAGGAATAACAAGAGGAAAAAGAACATAAATCCCCGAGAGTAACACCAGAAACATTATACTCCGTCGCTGATATCCAAATTTATCATGACTTTTTCATCGCTCTCGGATTCGCTTTCGGACTCGTTTCCGGACAAATGCTCGGACTTCTAGCCGTTGTGCCGGCCTGGTTCAACGGTTTGGGTGTTGAGCCAAAAGTCGCACTCGTTTTGCCAGCGGGAACTTGCGGGTCATGGGACCATAATCAGATGCTAGAATCCCAGCAATTGTCGGTGACCTGATCATGCGATTATAAGCAATGAAAGAAGGGAAAAGACAAGCACAAGGTCGTATTAAAGATCGAATGCGCGGCATTTGCGTTACTCGACTTTAGGGACGACCCACGGGCCGGTTGATGATTCTAGGATGAGAGAATGAGTAGGATTTTCGGGAAACTCGCAAATCATAGAAGTCTGCCCGGAAGGTCATCTTGTATCAACGATTTCATATCATGCAACTACAAACAGAAAATATCGATGTAGGAACCTGGAAAAGGCTGTTGGGATCCCTTGACACAAAAAAGAACATGGACAGCTTTCCGTGCATGCTTGGACTCCGACCGGTGGGAGTGGAGATACTAGCATCGCCATTGAGTCGAATTGATGTCATGCAAGATTCGATCAGGAAAAATTATCTGCAAAGTTTCAAGGGTATAAGCAGTCACCGGTCAGTGACTCAGTAGCAGCCCAGTTGGACTGCTCAGGCTGGGCCCTCGGTCTGAGGGGCCAAGGCCTCGGGGCCGGGACTCGGGAGTCTAGACTGCAGAAGACTAGTAAAGACTCAACTTTCAAGTTCAACCATCAGTCACTGGTCAGTGACTCTGAGCCTTTGCCAGTGAGGCTCCTGAGTCCTCGGACTCCTGACTCCTGAGTGAGCTGACAAGAGAAAGGAAAATAGGTCGATAAAATACAGGCACTACCAGGGTTCGAACCTGGGTTATGGGAAATCCGTCAAAGTCAGAATCCCATGTGCTGCCACTACACCATAGCGCCACGACGATGGGGATGAGTTCTCCATTCCCCGATCAGGAGATTGAGAGCTGAACGTCCTCAGAAGCAAGGATCGCTCGCCAAGGAACTGATGGTCCTAAAAATTGCTTCAGATAAGTGTCGTTATTTGTTCAACTGAAGAATATGTGACGAGTACCAGAATTTGCCAATGTCAGTTGCCGAGGCAGAACCTGTGCATATGGGATGTTGACCCAACTTAAGCGGAGATGGATGACTTTGGAAACACTAGAGCTCTCTGATAGAATCATTCAGCTTGCATGATATAGAATGTAAGCGAAGCACACGTGCACTTTGCACAGGACTCACCAGTGTCATTATATGAAAAGCAACCGAGTCCGAGTTCCAACGTCCATTCTTGGTCAAAGCATGTGTGGTCTGGAAAATGTTCCGCTCTATGGGAAGCTGGTCTAATTCCTAGCTGGGCATATGTGTACGTTTCCAAATGGCTGCGCGGGAGCTAGGATGGGGGAAGCAACGATAGTGTGTTGTTGTATATTTGGAAAAGTTGGGCTCGGTTGTCGGTATCCGGGTTTAGGTGATCAGAGAGCGTGTACCTTAGTCAGCTTTTCAAGCTGGTGACCGTGTAGGGGCGTAGCTTCTCTTTATGCATTTAGACCAATAATCGGTGATTACTGCGAAAAGTCAACATTTCAATATCGCATATTCAATTTCAACCAACTTCTGTGGCGGTGAACTCCGGGTGAGTCGCCCTATCCTCGTCTTAAACCTTGACCACCTTACAGGGCACTAGGCGTGGGTCGTTTCTAGTGTCGAAAGGTATTCCAATAGAACTTTTGCACCAGTGTTCTTGATCAAGAACATCGCTCTTTTATTCTTTCGCAAGCACCAACCCGCGGTTCGCGCGTACTACCCAGTGGCCTTGCAAGAAAAGCATCTACCGAAAGGTCGATACATAATTCTCCTTGTAAACTTGGTCTCTCACACCGGTGCCGTTACCTCTTGACTTATCTCTAGTAGTACTGGTATGCTTCTACTGACTGCGCCTATTCCTAGCACCTACATGTCCTATTTTGTCGCACACCTACTACCTCCCCCATCGCGTCGTGTTAAACTGTCAGCATCTCATGTCAGTGTTAGGGGACCGACGTGTGGGCTGGCAAGTCTGTCTTGCCTCACAGTTGAATTTGACCAAGGCCGAAATTACCTCTCTTCCTTTCCCATACCGTTTCGCCTTGCCTCAAGTCTCGTCGCGTCTTCGCTGAACTAGTAATGTCAGCACATACTGCAGCCGCCGGATCACGTCTTCATAAAGAGAAGCGGGTAGGACGACACATAAATTTGAGAGGACGTAGACGACATGTCTTGGGAAAGAAGGAAACAACTCCGTCCGTGCGTGAATTAAGAGATTTCTTACAGGAAATCACGATTTTCTGGAAAAGCCATCGCCGTCTGCAGCGTCTACCGCGCGCCAGTGCCAAAGGGTGCCATGCCGTCACAGTGGCAAGCTGTCCGAGTCCGAGAGCGAGAATGATGAACAAAAGAAAGACATGTGACTCTCCATGCATATGGATACGCGAAGACGCTATATAAACGGCCACATACCTTACGACTGCTCCTAGCATTCTTTGACCCTCTTTTCCTCCAAGATGCTTATTGGGGTATTATTACTCTCATTCGTCTTCTCTAGCAGACAGAGCGGTATTTCTGTAGCACTCGCACAGTCGAGTGGTACGGGGATTACTTCCTCAGTAGTTTCCCCCACTACTAGTATACCGACCCTCACAAGTCTCCCGACGGGCATAGCTACCTTTGTTCCAGTCGGGTCAATCCCTCGCAATTACACTCCGGAAGCACTGGAGCGACTTTGGGATATCGTTCGTATTCTCCGTTAATTGTTCTAGAAGCGGCATTCCTAGCCCTACCCTACAGATCGGACCTGTCGAGGCGCCTCCGTTCACCACGACCCGTGAGCCCAGCGCTGCGGTGACCCTACCACCCTCTCCCCCGCCTTTGTATCCATCCTTCTATGCGCCCGCCCCGAAAGATGTCTTACCGGACATGAAATTCCCCAAGGGTTTCAAATTTGGAGTAGCTACAGCCGCGTACCAAGCCGAGGGTGCAACGAAGAATGAAGGCAAAGGTCCGATAATGTGGGACTGGGCCTCCAGGCAGCCAAATGGTGTATACGACAACACAACCGGTGAGTATGCGCGGTACTCAAATGATCCTAATTATGGGACTGACATTATTGCAGCCGACGTCATTGATCTTCACTACTACCTGTACAAAGAAGACGTCCAGCGCATTGTTGCTCTCGGTGTTACTACGCATTCGTTCTCGTATGTTTTGTGCTCCAGCTGACGCGATATCGCTGAACAATGTTGTTTAGTATTTCATGGGCGAGGATCTATCCATTTGGTGCTGCCGATTCTCCCGTTAATATGGCTGGCATCAATCACTATTCCGATGGTACATTTTCACCCTGACACCATCTTTGCTGTGACACTGACGTTCACTCTGCAGTTATTGATTACCATTTGGCTCACGGTGTGGAACCTGTGGTAACATTGTGTAAGACCCTCTTCGTTCTATCCAATATGCCATTGTCACCACCTGAGAAATAGTCCATTTTGATATTCCTCTCGCCCTTCAGGCCTACTACGGGGGGTTCACATCCCCAGAAATAGTTGATGACTTTGTAAAGTGGGTACTATAAGGATGTGACGGTCTATGTACTTATAATATTTTTCAGCTACGCCAAGACTGTATTCAAAGCGTACAACGGTCGTGTTAAAACTTGGTTGGTGATCGTAGTTTCTTGTAGCACAAATATACTTAACCTCTTTAGGTATACTTTCAATGAGCCGAGAATTTATTGTAACCAGGTTGCGTCGTATCCATTTGGTAAACTTTCGGTCCATCAAAACCTACTTTTGCGAACTTAATATCGAGACTAGATGTCGCGCTTGCTCCTGGCTTAAATTCCTCCGTCGCCCCTTATCACTGCGCATACAACATATGTGCGTTCTTCTTCACCATAGCATCTCTCATCCTTATGCTTTATCATAGTAAAGGCCCATGCAGGAGCCGTTAAGGGTTTGTCAATACACCGCTTAAAAGTGCTGCCGGCTCATATACTTTTTCCCTAGCATTTCGCGCAATGAACATATCCGGAGAGATCGCCTTCAAGAACAACGATTATATGTAACTATATTCTCTCCTTCTCTTGCCATTATCCGCTGGACATCCTGTAGAGGCACGCCGTGGAGAAGCAACTCAACTGAGGACGCGCTTGCAGTCGAACGCCATGCAGCGTTCGAAATCGGGCTCTTCTCTACCCCTGTATACACAACTGGCGATTGGCCCGACATTGTCAAAGATACTCTCCCAATCGAGTATCTCCCGCGATTCACGGATCAGGAAAAGACTGATATTCTCGGCTCCGCGGATTTCTTTGCTATTGATAGCTACTTCTCGCTATGGATAAAGGCTCCGGACACAGGGATCGACGCATGTGTGGCTAATCTTTCCCATCCTTTGTGGCCTGTCTGTAACGAAGTTGTATACTTCGACTCCAATTACGGCTGGCCTGCAGGTCCTGTTGGTGACCCACTAACCCTTCCCCTCCAAGCGGCACCGGTATTCATTCGTGCTTTGCTGAAGGGCCTCCACTCTCGGTGGCCAAGTAATAAACTTGTGCGTAACTGACAATCTATATAGCGGTAATCTCTGACTGCTCGCGGCCAGTACGTTTCCGAGTTCGGCTTTGTCGAGCCTTTTGCCTACGCGACTGCGGATATATCGCAAATAAAGGAGGATGTGCTCCGAACGAGTGCGCATTCAGTAACATTCCAGACGAGACAGTTGACAAATCATCTGCTATTTTCAGACTCCTTACTCACGTACCTCGGCGAAATGTTGCTATCCATCTACGAAGACGGTGTACCGATCCAGGGTGCTTTCATTTGGTGTCAGTATCAGCAAAATTGCACGTAAATATCCGCCACTGACTCGTTGTAGCAATGTTTGACAATTCAGAGTGGATGCTCGGAGAATCCATGAAGTACGTGCTCAGTCTTCCGGGTTTAGAGACTTTCAGATCTCAGCATGTGTAGATACGGTATTCAGCACGTGGATTTCACGACACTGGAGCGGACATACAAGCGTTCAGCGCTATCCTTGGGTGAGTTTTACGATGTCTTTTAATAGCCATCAAAGTTTACGAGTACGAATAGCGGAATTCTTTGGGTCGCACCTTCAAGATTGAGGCTCGGAGCTAGGATAACACTCGTTTAGTTCCTGTCGGATATGGATACGACAACAGGGAATACACTTGTTCTGTTGCAGTGTGAAAGCAATACACATGCCCATTGTCAACAACCATCGCATATAGCGAGAAACAGAAACCACAAGTTGATCAAACTGCAGATGTGCCGGAGGCGTTTTCCTGTCCTGTGTCCTGAAGCGCCTGTGAAGTCGTGGATTAATCGACCAAACGTTGCGAAAACGTTTTCACCAGCATTGTCCCTGTCAAAGGTGACCAAGTGGATGAATGACCTGGGAAGACAAGTCACCGTGAAGAATCTGGACGCCGGCATAGGTAAGACTTGTTCTTGGGGCTCGGTGGCGTCGAAGAATGGACTCTTCTAGTCCGAAATTTTTGTTACGGACGGGTTGGGAAGACGTTTAAAACTCAGCCAATGCTGGTTACTTTCATGCGGATGGATTTCGATGACGGATCGTGGAGACCGGCAGGGATCACTGGAAAGCATGAAAGTCCTTCTGAATCATTGGTTTCTACTTTTGGTTTGACGATCCGACATGCATACTAAGTACGGTTGCTGGAATAGAAGTACTGGCTGCATCGTCCATCTCAATGTCTTGATATGGAAAATTCGATGCGTGTACTATCTGTGCGGATTCATTAGTAGCTCAGAACAACGAGAAAGAAGAACGTTGGTAATATTATCCCGTGCTAACCCTGTTATGAGCCACATTCGAGCTTCTCCCATGGGATGAGACGGAGTAACATTTGATAGTATAAAATGCAAGGCAACGGTCGTCAATCACTGTGGTTATATCGCCTGATAATCCTGATACTGTGTATCGAAAGTTTCAACCTAAACACGTTTTCCTTTACACCCAGTTCACAAGAAACCTCAATGCTTGATTTACCTGATACCTACCTGACATTCCGGGTATAAAAATACTACTAGAGCCGGCTGTCAATCTGAACATGAACTTTAGCCGTGAATACTCCGTGAAGCCATGAGTGGCGATCTATTGGTTGCGGTGTCTTTCGACCTTGAATACTTCACTGATTGAACCCGAATGATTGACGGTCTCTGATAAATCGCGCATCACGATGATATATGCTGCAGCCACTGGCTGGTTCGAGTTTAGATAACACGCACTGGACGGAGATACCCGCTCAGCTCAGGTCCAACCCTCTGCCCATGGCGTGGATCTGGTAGTAGACGGTACCCTTGACCGCAGTCAACGTTGGTATGGTGTGTCAGAAATGCGGCGCAGGGCGCTTTGGCTCTGTTCACACGAACTTGATCGGGCTGCAAGAACTTTGACGCTTTTGTATAGCTCGAAGCAAAGTAATATGATAAACAGTATATTAAGAAGTAACGTCGTACTATATAGGTACCGGCTGTATCAAGTATGTACATGTAATTAAGCTGTTTTAGTTATTTCAATAACTCGAGAATGAAGGTCAGAGCACAGGACGGGGACGATTATCAAAATCAAAAAGCAAAAGGCGCGTAGGATACGAGCAGACCAGCCAACAAACGCCACGCAGATTAAAAATGGTCCAACTCTAACTGTTCCGCAGGCGTTAGAATCAAGGAACGCCGAACATCGAAAAGATGCACTTACTGATCAGCACGAGGGCGGGTTCTGCCATATGGGCAATCAGGTCTGCACCTCCCGGGTGCAGAAAGGGGATTGTTGTGGGGCGGAATGACGCGTGGGTCGCAATGGTAAGGGACGTCAGTGATATTGGCCATCCCTGCCTCGACGGCCTTCATCCACGCGGCGTACTCTCTGCAGCGCGTGATCTGCTTCGAGGAGGAGATGAGTTTGCCGCAGAGCTTGTAGCGGTTGGAAGTGTAGCTGATGAAGCACATAGTGATGAAGACGTGTGGCAAGAGATGTGGAGAGTGGGTAAGACGCGAACTGGGTATTGAAGCTGGAGCCAAATAACTGAAGAGATTGGGTTTTATATGATTCAAACGCGTTGCCCTAACCCTGATGTGAGTCAGATTGAAGGAATCTTGCCTCGTGTACGCCATCGACGCGCCTCCCTGTCAAGTCCAAAAAACACGCGCCTTGCCTTGCCAGCCAAGCCTAGGCAGATATATCGGGAAGTTACTGATGCAACACGTTTTGGAGGTTTTGAAGACGTCCAGATCTGATAAACGTTGAACATGGGTCCACGATTAGCAAGATGGGCGTGTAAGATGGAGGTTTGTGGACGTAAAAACATACGATTCACATACAGATGACAGATAGCCGGGAAAAGGTCCCGGCGCTTGGCGCCACAAATGATGGACAAGAAGTAAAGGGGACGTGATTCATTCTACTCAACATCGAGAAGCGAGGTATGCATTTTGATCAACGCATGACGACCACTTGGGATAAGAAATACCAGTCTTACCACGAGCAAGTCGAGATGGAGATCTGAACATTTGAATGGCGGAAAACTTGTGTATGCACGCATGCTCAGCCCTGTTCAGCCACTGGAAAGGCAAGGCAGTCTGTATAACGGACTAAGAGCGGGGCCAAAGTAGCAATGTTCCGGTGTGTAGAATGATTGCCGCTCGAAGGCACGGCTATACATCCGCCCTAGTTACCTCATTTTTAGCAATGAACGCCAAGGAATGAAGATCCCAAAATGGACATCACTGGACAGTGTAATTGATGTGGACTGAATTTCGTGCTGGAACGGATCTGAAGTCATTGAGTCCTGGACAGTCCACTCTTCACATGATCGACCTCTGAACGCCTATGATCCGCTATCGGCCAGACAAATATTGGTCAGACAGTCAACCGAATTGCTTTCGAGAAGCATGATCGGGCGCAAAATGCCTGTCATGACCATTTGAGTCTTTAGCTCAGTTTTGCACTCACAACCTCTATTGGTAGCCATGTCCAGAGAACAGGATCAGGGAATGGCTGTACTTGGAAATGTGACTTCGACTTAACGAGACAGCTTTCCACAGCTTTGCGATTGCACCCACATATAACATGAAAATTCGTGCTCCGCAACGGTGCCTATACTGAATAAAATTGAGTTCTTGAAAAGAATATACCGTAAAATCACGACTAAACTGACCTATAGGATGCTGAAGCGATTTTTGTGTTAACAAGAAATTGAATATCCAAATGATACCAATGATCAACTGGTAAGTAACGAACCAAGATACAGCGGCTACCTCAGAAACGGTTCTTGACCAGAGGATCCAAAGGCGGTCTGCTGTATGTGTTCTACAAAAGGTACATCAGCATCTTTGGGATCCGAGAACGAAATTTATCTAAACCCACCAAAGGCGCAGGCTTGTTGTTAAGGACTTCCTCAATCCTAGCCAATACATCATCCGTCAACTTGGGTAGCACCTCCAACGCCGTCAAGTTGTCTAGTAATTGTTCAGGTTTCGTTGCGCCTAAGATAACCGTGCCAGTGTTCGTGTTCCTGGCTACCCATGCAAGAGCCAGAGCCGCAGTCGACGCTCCAAGCTCCTCAGCGATCTTAGTGAGCTCCTGAACCTTGCGGATCTTCTCTTGTCCTTCAGGAGTTGTCAAGCTGGCGCGGGTATCCTTGAAGAAGTCGGCTTTAAGATCGAAACGCGAACCAGGTGGGATCCCATTGTTGTACTGAAGACGTCTTAGTGGGTATTGCTGGACCAAGGAAAATAACACACCTTTCCGGTTAAAAGTCCACTGGCAAGGGATGACCATGTGGTGGTGCTGATGCCGTACTTCTTGTAAAGTGGACTGCGGCCATTATGAACGATAAGATGTCAGCGGGTAAGATCTTCTTAGAACACATACGCATATTCCTTTTCTGGACGTTCCCGATGAAGCATGCTTCAAATAATGTGAAAATTCTGTGGGACGAATAAAGAAAATGACGCACTGGTGCTGGCACTGTTCGGCTATGGGACCTTGAAGGCCAAGTCTACTAGCAACGCCTGTTTGGAGGTGATACCAATGATTGAAGACAGAAATGAATATTACGCACTATAAGCTTCCTCTATTTCGCGCGCACTCCATTCCGACGTTCCCCAGTAGAAGGCCCAACCCTTGTCAATCACGAAGTTGAAGGCCCTAACAATTTCCTCCATTGGAACTAGAGGGGGACGTGGGTTCGGTGAATAGCAGTGGACTGATAAATTGATACGCACCATTAACATCGCAACGGTGGGCAAATATCACGTCGACGTAATCCATTTGAAGGCGGGCAAGACTTTCTTTTGTGCCCTCAATGATACTGAGGCTCAAGTTAGTTCAGGCTTCCCACAGAATGGCAGAGGGCATACTGTTTTCGGGACAGACCACCGTCGTTAGGGCCAGACCGTGGCCCCCAGAAAATCTTTGTCGATATCACAAGATCCGACCTGCGGTATCCGAGCTCTTTGATAGCACGACCCCTACAAATCCAATTCAATTTTTGATGAATGACAAAGAGAGAAGGACTCACATTTCTATTTCAGACTTGCCCTTCTCATAGGCCTCTGCGGTATCGAACATGTTGATACCATTCTCGAACGCCGTCTTGATGATTTCCTGTGAACAGTCACAGCTCAGCAAGGCATTGGCAGATAGCTATCCAAAGAGCGTACCTTGACTGGATCACCGACAACAGTACCTCCGTAGGTGAGCCCTATGAACAGTCAGCGCTTCAGCCAAGAATGTCGATAATATCACTAACATCCGCCCAGAGAAAACAATGGCACTCTCAGCCCACTAGGTCCTAGCCTCCGGAACAGCATGTTCTTGGGGTTAAAATCCGGTGGTGTAGAGGTCGTCGACATGGTAGCGAATCAAAATCGTGTAGGTGTTATCACTGGGTGGGAAAGCACTTCAGATTCCAGTCAATATAGAGAATCGATAAGGACATACATTATCGTGGTAAGAATGGTGCAATCCTAGATATAAATGCCTTTTATACCGGCTGATATTGCCTCCGGTGTATTTTAAATAGTTAGGCGGGTTCTTGCTGAGTGAGCATATTGAGCTGCTGCTGACCAAGTCGACTAGCAAGCATACGCGTTTCCCATGCCGCTCCGAAAAGAACATAGGCGTGAGATCATATGAAGAGAGTTTGGCAGAGAAGAGACGGCAAGCGGGGCGATACATGATGGTGGTCCAAATTAAGAGCAACTTTGTATGCTTCCAGGTAGCGGTCCGGTTCCGTGTGCGCCGAGTCCGCCGTTCGGCTGTTCTCAACCGTCATCAACGGCTCTTCGTTTTCATTGCTCACTTCCATATGTATTGAAGAACTGGGGTATTCGTCTCCCATTGGTGGTTAGACTCCAAATTATCTCCCTTGCCTTGCTTGGTTTCACTCTATACTCACAAAGTCGATCTCCAGGAAAGAGCTTGCTATCTGTTACATCTCTTTCCGCAATGCCAACCGTTCTGTTAGCGAAGTCAGGTGCAGCAGTTTAGATTCTAGTAAGAGTTTCAAAAATAGCATCATCATTAAACCCTTGTTTCCTCAGATGAACCTTGCAGGACGGAGATGATATACTATTACATTTCTGGCCCAGCATGGGCATTGCTCTTCCAACAAACGGCGCCACGGTCAACAGTTACAAGAAATACCCGTTTATGAACTACTCGTGAGACTGAATATATTGCTAGGAAAGCCATCTTCTCTACACAAGATAGTCACTTCAATATGAATCTCGTCTGTCGTCCACGGCATGAAAAACATGGATACATCGTTTCTTTCTCCTGGAGCCAAACTATCTTGGACGGCACTTCTACCTAACTCTTATGTCATACCTCGAATCTTTGAACAGGCATGAAAATGCTTGCCAGCCTCAAGAACTGATACGACTCATCCCAACTAGATCAGTCACAGGTCTCATATAGATGGGGTTCTTTTCTTTCTGTATCATTCGACGAAGTCCGGCATAACGGCAGCACTTCAACTCCCGGGCTAGGACCATGTACCTGGGCGCTTGATTGCAATCATCTGTACTCCCGCTACCATCATGGCATCCTCGAGCAGGCCGAAAGATAATCGTCGCATATCCTTGGATTTTGAAACGAAAATTACTCATCTGGAGAGTGAGTTGGATCAGATTATGACTTCGCCGGAGAGCGTCACACCCAGTACGGTGCGTTGAGATCCTGTCTCTATTTCATCAACTGACAATCAGATCTGCAGTACACGTTGTTATACACCAATGTATACAACGCTTTGATGTCGCTGTTACCAATAATGAGTGGTGAGATTGATTCTTGAGCTAATGAAATGACAATTTCTCACATGTAATGCTGTGTCTTTTTCTCACAGATCCAGAGGGGTCCGAAAAACTTTACGTCAAGTTCACTCGGTATTTCGCTACATACGTTGAAAGCATTCAATATGTTTGTGTAGCTACCTCGTATACATGTGTAGAGCGTTTATGGCTTCTTTGCAGAAAGCCAACGACCTCCGAGAAGAGGAGTTGCTGACGTATTACGTCGATGAATGGCAGCGATACACAGGGGGGGCGCGGTACATCAACCGGTTCTGTGCATATCTCAATCAACATTGGATTCATGGCGGATTCCACGTGAAAATATGTACCCGGTGTATACTGTATGTTCTATTCAACGATATTAAAAACATGCGTTCAGGTCTCGTTGCAGCTTGCCGTTGTGCAATGGAGGGACCGTCTACTTGTTCCAGTGCAGGAGCAGAATTACAGGCTGACCAACGCACTACTGTACCTCGTCGAACGGGAGCGTAACGGAGAAGCTATCGATCAAATCCTTCTCAAAAGGGTTGTCGATTCCTTCGTCGCTCTGGGGCTGAACGATACGTATCTTAATGTGCGATGTCTCGATGTATACAAACATCATATCGAGACACCCTTCCTGGATGATACGAGAACATATTACGAAAAGAAGTCGGAGGCATTCTTGTTCGAGAACAGCGTGCCAGACTTTCGTAAGAAGACCGCAGAGTGGATACAAGAAGAGAATGAACGTATTGAGGAATATCTGGCCATCGAAACTCGGACCAGTATCGTTTCCACACTTCAAGAGGTATTCGCCCATGCACAGGCCAACATCATGTGGGAGACATTTCAAAGGCTTCCCGAATATTATCGAGACGTTGTTATGCAGCCCCATCCTCCTCTATCGCGCATACGTGAGGAACTCGCTCTTTCACGGAAGAAGCTCGAGGAGGACTTCAAGCAAGCTGGGCTGGATGCGGTCTCCACCCTTGTAAGAGAAAAGGGAGGCGCAGCTGACTCACAGGATATTTTCGGAACAATCTTGGAAATTCTTTCCAAGTACTTTACATTCGTGGCCCAAAATCTCAAAGGGGACCCTGAATGCATGACTTGCCTCGCCAAGGTCGGCGGGGATATTGTTAACGAAATGGGAATTCCGAGCAGCGCAACTCTGGAACTGCTAGTTAAACACACGGATATGCTATTGCGGAAGAACAGCAAGATAGTGAAGGAACAGGACCTCGACATTGCCCTGGATCTCGTGGTGTGTCTTCATCCCACCGAGTTCTGTTCTTGAAATTCTCAGTATGTTTCCAGATGGTTATTTTCAACTGCCTCGAGGATAAAGACAAATTTCAACGCTTCTACGCTGTCAGATTGTCGAACCGTCTCATCTATGACGCATCAGTGTCAGAAGAAAGTGAAACCCGCGTGATCTACAAGCTTGGGCAGGCTTGTGGACCTGAATACACCAGCAGATTACGGCAGATGTTAATAGGTACGGTACCTACAATTCTCGGCTGTCTGTATATCTTGATGACAACGCTTGATCAGACATTAAATTGAGCAAAGATATGACAGATCAGTTCAACTTGAAAAGCAGGCAAGATATCGACACTAGCCTGAAGTTCAACGTTACCGTCCTCGGTGCAAGCTCGTGGTTATTAAACCCACCCTCCCATGGATTCACCATCCCGAAGGACATATATCCTACATATGATCGTTTCCAAAAGTATTTTCAGGTGAAGCATTCAGGACGGAAATTGACATGGCTATGGAATTACTCGAGAAACGAACTCCGAACGAACTACCTCGACCAGGAGTATATTTTGATGACAAGCTCATTTCAGATGGCTATCTTAGTCATGTATAACATCAATGATACACTTTCTCTCACCGAACTCGCGACAGCGACGTCGATTCCGAAGGAAGTCATCACCCAGATTCTCGCTGTCCTCGTCAAGGCCAGGATTCTCGTGAACGAAGAGCCCGAGCAGTATGATCTCAACCCTAGTACGTCTATGTAAGAGGACCTAGTCGTAATGATTCTGACCAGTGGGGATTTTAGATTTTAGGTCGAAAAAGATGCGAGTCAACTTGAATCGGCCGATCAAGACTGAAGAAATTGGCGAGGTGCTGAAAAACCTCGACTCGGACCGGAAGTATGTCATTCAAGCCACCATCGTCCGGTTTGTGTTCTACCAGGCTATGTATCTACACTGGGTATTTTTAAACAATCGCTCTATTACACAGGGTCATGAAAGCTCAGCAGTTGATGACGAATCAACATCTGATACAAGAGGTCATTTCGCAGCTCTCACAACGGTTTACACCGAATGTTGCTGATATTAAAAAGGTTTGGATTTTTGAGTGAAATTCAGGCATATTTCTCAACTCGACATAATAGGCGATCAATATTTTACTTGAGAAAGAATACATCGAGCGGGTCCAGGATACGAACGATAGTTTCGCCTACGTTGCGTGATCGTGTCGACTTTGCTGTAGCTGAATGTTCTCGTGTGTGACTTGCATATGCCTGTCGTGTGCTATGATGGAGTTTAATCCCATTCCTTTCATCTATTTTCAATTAGCGCTTATCTCCTTCAAGCTTAATATTAGATGTTGACAGAAAATTAAATAAATGATAGAGATGGGAGCGATAGAAATACATAATGTGGAGATCACTTCTCAAGGTTACACATAACGGGGAGGGAAATTTTTCTCCCTCTCTGCAGCATCTGCTACCCGCTTCTCTTCCAAGTCACGTTGGATGCGCCGGTCTGCGAGTTTCTGTAGGAAGACAAATATCAGCCATCCGTCTTGTGAATAGAAGAAAAGGTGTCCCGTACATTCTTCGCCGCCATTATGGTTGACATGAGTGTATCTAGAGTAGCTTCGGATAACTCGGACATCTACGACGCATTCAGTACAGAGGTGAAGTCAAGATTACTGGACAAACGTACGGCATCGCCTGCCTGTCTGCTGAGTTCTCGGATACGCTCCCTATCTGGAGATGGGGGAGGCTCTGAATATGTCTGACTCTCTGTGGTGTATCCTTGTCCCTCCATTGCAGGAGGCTGTGTAGGAGCAGGAGCAGGAGTCGCGTCCAGGTCGTCGCGGCGATTGTCACGATGAGGATTCTGATTCTGTCCATCGAAGCGACCGTGCCATCCATGACCCCAAGGCCCGAATCCTCTCCGTTCATATCCGCCTTCTGTGTATTCCGTCCGTCCACAGAACCCAGCTTGGTTCCGGTGGTGATGGTGGTGGGTCCAAATGGTGGCCGTACCCGCGCCAATAAGGAACCAGAAGAAACCGCCCATGATGAATTATATGAGAGTCAAGTTGGAAGTGTTGAAGATAGGTGATTGTTGAGTTGAATGGGCCCGTATTCCATTATTTAAATGGTAGATAGACGACGCGAATCGACTCGGCCGCAGACGACATTGACGTATCCGGATAACCGGCAAACGACGACGCGCGGTCCGCGGCCGGCATGAAATGTTGAGTTGCCGCGGTACGGAACCAGCCAAATTGGAGAGCACACGCCATGCACATGAAAAACATGATGAGGCTTCTCGCTGATAACCTACCTACTATGTACGCTCTGAAAAAATTTTCCCCGCAGGTTTGAGAAGCACTGATGAGATTTAACAGCTGGTAACTCACTAACACTGTACCTAAATCCCACACAGCCCCCTTGGCTGTATTTTGCGAAAACAATCACTGCCCTGCATGTAGAAAATACACAGAATGTTGGTTATCACATAAGGTATAAAGTTACAATACACTATAACTTCTGAGAGTGGTTCATTCAAGACTCTACCTCTGAACCTTGCACAAGATGGACATGATTAGAGAATGTCATGTGGAGCATGTCCATGAAATACAGCAAGGGGCCAGAAATT
This sequence comes from Armillaria sp. CMW 4456, assembly GCA_028551335.1. Taxonomy (NCBI): domain Eukaryota; kingdom Fungi; phylum Basidiomycota; class Agaricomycetes; order Agaricales; family Physalacriaceae; genus Armillaria; species Armillaria sp. CMW 4456. The sequence goes on along the minus strand of JANDKJ010000649.1, from coordinate 8,345 downwards.
GATCAGACATACCCGTCTTCACCACGAAAAGTGTCAAATGGTTATCATGCATGACAATCACTTACTGTACTCATAAGGCCCTGTAAGGATCTCAGGTGATTATAAGTGATTATAATCACATCTATGCATCTGTGCTGCTTATAAGGACTTATAATCAGCTAAAAGTGCATTTCTCAATTATAATGACTTACAATCAGCTATAATAAATTTCTTCAATTATAATTGACTTGCAAGCAATTATAAGAGAGATATCATTGGTGCCTTCAAGGTAGCTTAAGTTCATTTGAAAATTGTTGAAAAATGAAGATTCCAACATTAGAATATCTTAATGGGGTGTCTTATTATCAGTAATTAGCTATAATTGATTGTAATCATTGTAATTGCTTGTAATGTATGTTTTTCTTGGTCCAGACTACAAGGGCTTGTAAGTGATTATAGCATATTATAATGTGCTTATAAGCCCCTTATCATAATTTTGAGTTAAGTTATAAGGACTTGTAACCATTTTTACATTCAGAGGTGATTATAAGGGATTATCTCAATTATAAGGGACTTGTAAGGAATTGTGATAGTTACAAGTGCCTTACAAGTGTTTGACATTTTTCATGGTGCTTGTTCCGAGTCCTTGTGACTCGGTCTTAGTAGTGCAAACCCCCCTGTGGGAATTTCCTAAAGTGAAAGATATTTTACAGATAAGATAAGATATAAGATAAGATAATATTAATTTCTATATATGTATCTAATTTTCAAATATCTTTCTATATCTGGTATATCTAATGACACATTGACTGATTGCCGATGTGCCGAGGTTATTGTATAAGGGTGAATTTCAAAAATATTTCCTTTTCTTGGTCTAAACTTGTGGCAATTGCCAGTATAATTTGAATTAATATCTGCTGAATTGCCGAGGTCACTGTATGAGGGTGAATTTCAAAAATATTTCCTTTTCTTGGTCTAAACTTGCAGCATGTGCTGCTATAATTTGAATTGTCAAGCCTTCATCGAGTTCGATGGAGGTGCTGACAAAGCATTCATTGAGTTCCATAAAGCTGTCAACATAACCCCCCATTCTAGTTAGATGTTGCTAATTCCGAGTCCTTGTGACTCGGTCGGTCTTATAGTAGTGCAAACCCCCCATGGGAATTTCCTAAAGTGAAAGATATTTTACAGATAAGATAAGGCATAAGATAAGATAATATTAGTTTCTATATATGTATAGATTTTTCAAATAAATCTAAATCTGATATATCTAATAACATATTGCCTGATTGCTGAAATGCCGAGACCACTGTAGGAGAATGAATTTCAAAATTATTTCCTTTTATTGGTCTAAACTTGTGGCAAGGGCCATTAGAATTTGAATTAATATTTGCCGAATTGCCGAATCCACTGTAGGAGAACGAATTTCAAAATTATTTCCTTTTATTGGTCTAAACTTGCGGTAAGTGCCGCTTAAAGGCTTTTCAAAGACGATCCTCTGCGGCCACAATCTGTCTCGCATTTTTACCTTGGCCTGACACCACTCTTACCGGCACTTCCTCCTTTTTTTAAAAAAAAGGGGCAACGAACCGTGTGCTTGTTTGTGTATCTCAAACCTGGCATTCATCATGCATACGTCTTGCAGGCAGAATCTGGGGCGAATACAGGCGAAGGCGACATCCAGTCCTGACAAAAACTAGTATCAAAACCATACCAGTCTAACTACTATCTTTATTATCTCATGTTACTTTTTCTTGAGCGAGCTCCCTTGATGTTATGTACCGATTATTCACAATGAGCCACCAAGGTAGATTAGTTTGTGCTTATTTACCTGAGCTGTATTAGCAGAGGTGACCAATAAAACAGTCTTACAGTCTTATAAGCTTTGAAAACCTATTATTATGCAGGGTGTTACAGTAAAGGTCGCCGTATAAAAATCTGGTCATCATAGTATGCAACTTGAAGGAGATCGGGCTGCTAGCACAGGCAGTATTCTGCCTGGATGCCATAACTCAGTTTGATACGGTCAACATACTAATTCTCACTCAGTTAATGACACATGAATCGTTGATCCATACATGGCAAATCTAAAATGTATCTTTTAAATCATCAAGCAAGTCTTGATGCTGCCTTCCAAGGTCCAGCCTGCCTATCCTGGCAAGGAAAAATTTTGAACTGTTATCTGAGGCAGACAATGAACTATCGTGTGGCCTGGTATACTTGCGGTGCTCGAGTGCATGCATATAATCGACTGCTCCATCAACTATTAGGTGCCGCTTGTGGCATCTCCTCATTATTACTGTAAAAAGTTCATGGGTAATGTTGCTGAGGATCCAGAGATGCAGGAGTGTCTGATGGAACGCATGAGAGCCTAGGAAAATGGTGGTACTAGAAGTGGGGAGGAATGTACCCTAATGGGTTGTGCATATCATTTTGCTGTTGCAGCTGTTCATCGATATTTTATGTTCAACGTCAATTACAGGATATTGAAGAGGTTTTCAGGTTAGAAGAGAAGCCTCAGCCAAAAGAGCTGGAAAACAAAGTTTTGAGTTCAATTCAGTTGATTAACGATTTGTGAATGAATTGAGAAAAAGGGCTATCAAAGCTGGACAATGCTGACTGGGTTTGGCCTTTGCAACTCTGACCAGATGAGCGGAGTCATATAGAAATAGACTAGTGGACACTCAAAGACTGTGGTCCGTTGCACTGGTAGCCTTGTTTCTAACTATGGAGGTATCTGAATTGATTATAATAGATAGTCATCATCTTGCATGAACCCACGTTGTCGACCTACCTTTTCCCATCAAGAGCCAATGAGTTACAATGCTGTCATTTTCGACGACGTCTTGCTTCTGGCCAGGGGTGTCGGGAGGGTTTTGGTTTTGAATAGTCCTTGTCAATGTAATGAAGTCAAAAATTGGGATGATATCGTTAGTGCTTTCGTGTTGGAGCCTTGTTCCAAGTCCTTGACTTTTTGGTCGTAGTAGTGCAAAAGTCTTCATCGAATTCGATGAACTTGCTGACAAAGCCTTTATCGGTGAATTTCCTTGTTTTACATTCGGCCTTCTCTGGCACCTGCGTTAAGTTTGGTCATTATTTTGGTGCTAATTCCTGGAAGAAAGGACTGTATGTTAATAAATTACAGGCACAGTTGCCTATCTTTGAGGACATGTGAAATTTCCCTGTGCTGCTGACACTTGCCAGTTTTCAGACTCTGTTATTTCTTCCGCTGATTCTTATTTAGGGTTTTTGTTTTTGTTTTTGTTTTTGTTTTTTTTTACTTTTTCTTCTTCTTCAACATTCAAACACTGAATAATTCTCGTCGAATCAAGACTGCGGTGATTAAGAAACAATTTCACGAACTTCTTAACACTTTTGAACGATGTCAAACAGGAGATTTCGACGGTTTAGTGCGTGATGTCCTCATAAGTTTGAAGATTTACATTAAATGTTGTGTAGGACCGCCCAATTCCATGACACGATATTGTGATGATACAAAAGATCAATACCACCCACCTGAAGATCATGAATCTCTACTTTTTGTATTTTCTCCTATTGTTCAAGCAAATGACCCATTCATTACCTGCATGATGGACAAAAGGTTCGTCGCCTTAAATCCCTTCATTGCATCGTCATGGCATAACGTATGAAATATAGGGAGACGCATTCTAAATATCCACCTAATGCAGCAGGGGTTCGACAGGTTGAAACACCTTTGTCCTCAACCCTTGAAATTGAAGACATGCCAACTGAAAGCAATCTTCTGACAGAGACAAGTTCAAACAATCTGGTTCATGCTTTCCATCACAAGTATGATCCATTATTTTCTGCATTGACTGAATTTATAATACTTTTGCTTTATTAAAAGGCCAGTTGATGTAAAACCATTGGTACCTCTCGATGTTTCTACCTCTGACTTGTTTGTCATTTTTACAATAAATGACACATTTGCTGATATCACAGACTAAGGCTGCTCATTTACCCCTGGTCAAAAATAGGAGGAACTGACATCTGCGAAGACGATGTGCATCGGTTACATGGCAAAGAATATTTAAATGATAATTTGATAGAGATCGGACTGAGGTGAGTTTTCATCCTTCTGCAAATGTGACAATCATTCCATAGGTAACAGGCTTGTACATGAGAGGCTTGGAAGGAGAATCCCTTCACTTATTCATGAAATTCATATTTTCAGTCCGTTTTGGTTCACCATGTTGCAAATGTGGGTTTTTTTGAATGACTCATAGATTTGCGTACTAATTATTCTCTCTCAGTGATTACTCCACGGTCCAACATTGGACTTCCCATTTTGACATATTTGCAAAGAAATGTCTTGTAGTACCAATTAATGACAGTATACTCGTTCATTGGTACCTTGTGATCATATGGAATCCTGGTTGTCTGTTACTCGAACAGAATGACGAAAAGTAAGTCACATTAAAGCATGAATTGCAACCTTAACATTTTGTCTCAAAGGTGTTGCATTCTTATCTTTGATTTGATGCACGACGAGGGTGATCACAGCTTTGACATCCAGGTCTTGACGGGATTCCTAAAATGTGAAGCACGTTCCAAAAAGAATTTGAAGGTACCTATGCCAGATGGACAAAGTCTAATAGTAAGTTACTGTGTGAATTTTGAACACGTGTTTTAATGGATAGGATTTAGGTTCCTAAGCAAACAAACTCCTATGACTGTGGCATTTACCTTCTTCATTTCGCTGAAACCTTCTTGTCCAATCCCGATTTATATCTCCAGTATATGGTATGTCTTTTGTTCTTATAATACATTCTGCTTGGAATAATGGTGGTTCAGAGTTCTGACACATCACATATTCCTCAACATAGCACCATATGGAATACGAACAAGATTGGCACGATCCAAGATAGCCTTGCCCTTGAAATCGAGGGCCTTTCAAAGATGTGGCTCACTTGGCGAACAAATCAGAAATGTGATGTTGGTCAAGGTAGAGCTGATTTAGAAAGCCGCAGTGATTCGAATGAGGACATTGAGATTGTCGGGGAACTCTCACATCGTCAGAAGAGAAAGAAGTTATTTTAGGAAAATATGAGGGTTACACAGTTGTAATAGCACCTGCGGATTTACATATTGAGTCTTCCATAAGTAAAAGAAATCACTCTGCATGCTGCATTTTTTTATTATTTAGGCTATGACCTTTTAGGGTACATATTTTACTGTGATGGGGTTTCTGACAGGAAGCACCGTGGTGAGGATCATTCTGATAACCCTGGGGAGATGCCAGTTATCGAGTTGTCAAATGGAGAATTTGCTTGATATATGAATGAATAGTTGTGTTTAAATGAAAAAAAGAAAAAAAGAAAAAAAAAACTTGCAGAGTCGCTTTGAGATTTTCGTCATGTATTGAATAAAATTTGAGGTCCTTCCCTACCAATAAATCTCCCTACCTAAATGTCCTATAATGTATCCGTTATGTTGTTGAACATACTGCCAAACAAGAACAAATTCTGTATACTTGCTTCATATAGAAGTCTGAATAAGCAAAATGCCGGATGTTCCGGATGTGAAAACCATTGTAATCGATTACCATCATGTCAATTGTATCGCCATTGAAAAAAGACTCTAGTAAGTTCCATCATAAAAATCCTATTCTCTCAGATTTTTCGTTGGCTTTTGAATTATTTACTGATGTTTTGGTGTCTCCAGAAAATACGGCAGCCAAGGTGATTGGTTATACTGGTGCGAGAACGTCATGCCTAGTGTGGTCTCTTCCAATTATGTGTAGACGATTCCTTCTGACAGACATGGACCCTGAGAAATGGTTCGACAGGCGTGGCATGTCGAGCGACCAAAGGAAAGAAATAATAGAATTTGGCAAGGCTATGGGACGAAACCTGAAATCTTTTGCTGATGAAAGTTGGACAAAGTCATATTCCCAAAGAAGTGTCGACTCTATGGTTTCTCAACATGGTGGTGCATGCCCATTGGGATCTCATGTAGACATGCTTGTATTGATCAAGGCAATGGACCTTGCCACAGGACTTCTCAGACTGCTGAATCATTCTCATTACCCATGTTTCCTGAAAGCAAAAAAATTACAATCTGATCAAGTTGGGGTACGTTTATATCAGCCTTGTGGTGAACCCTTCTGATTGAGTACATCAGTATCTTAACCGACTAGACAACTGGCCGCAAAAGCTGCGGGATCTTGATACATCACTTCAGATGTATAGCGATCACCCTATACCCCTTCCAGCCATAGGGCCTGACACAACTGCAGAGGAAGTCATTCTCCAAAAGGATGTCTTTCTTCTTGCCAATCATTGGAAACATAATATGGCAATCACTTGGTTAAAAACATTGTGCCTTTTGGACGGTGTTGCTCTCCACATATGTGTAATTTGCTTTGTGAGTAATCCCAAAACATCGCCTTTTTTTTTTGTTCTATTTCCCATAATGATGCCTCTTCAGCATGGTGGTGTGGAACAGATGTCGTTATGGAGAAGGTAAAATAAATTAGTAGGGATATCAACTATTATTAATGCGGTTGAAGTTTCGCTCAAACACATTTTGCGCATCCCGATATCAAGATGATCATAGATGACAATGACACCATAAAAAAATTGAAAGATAACCTCTCTCATTGGAAACAGGCATTTGCAAATGCCGTCGCTGTTTCTCCACTTCTGCTTATATTGGGAAGAGGACCAGGTCACATGCTGGGAAGCACAGAAGCATTGCAAGTACGAGCTTTCTCGGCCGCTATCTAATTTTGTCATTGAACTCTCTACAGATAGGTGGAAGAATGAGCTCCATGGGGAAGCCAGAGTCAATTCTCCGTGTCGAAGAACTGCTCTGGAGAACTATTATCGGCATAGCTTGGGGCTGTTGGACGAGCGAAATAGGGTTAAAAGCATTTCTGCTGGAAGTGTGACCAATACTTGAGGAAATTGAAATAATGGAGAAGGACATGGGGAATTGTGGGCTGCAACTTGAAGGCGAATGGAATGACCGTGTCTGGTATCGGGAGGCTATGAAATTCGCACAGGTCAACCCAACAGAAGGATTGTCCAAGAAAGTGCAAACCGCTACTTTTGAATGGTTATCCAGCACAAGAGATTGGAATTATTGAGCCCTAAAAATTGACACTGTCCAGAAGAGGAGAGGACGATCTTCCTCTTATCCTCCAACATGACGAATGCCTTCATGGCAGAGGTCAAAGAGTGTTCCGTCTCATATTCAATGCTCATCTCCACTGTTCTCTCTTGACGATCTCATCAAGATTCACCAACAACTCTCATATTTGGTACAGCATTGGGGCCATGACAAATTCTCCAATTTTGTGGATGAAAAGACCAGAACGGTGCCTTGGAGCATTCCTGCAGGTATTCCACCCATCACTGTGGAAGACATCGATCCGATGTCTGTTGAAGAGATAATCGATGGCATTCTGCCTTCGAGTCAGGGACATGACGAGCTCCCCTTAGACGAAGCAGAGAAACGATATCATGACGAGCAATTGAACAAAGACAAGAACAGGGATTGGAGAACGTTGATGTTGATGGCTCCTCACTTGCGAATCACAGGGAAAGGGGTTTCTCTCGATTCTAGAAAACGTGGACGCAGTGAAAGTCCAGAAGGGAGCGATCGCTTGGCGAAGAAAGTGAAGCTTGATCTTTCCCGATCGCAAACCCCAATTTGTTCTCCTGTTGTTTGGGTGGAATCAGTAAAAACTTATGGCACCTTTGATTTGTTCCCACTAATGTCAAATGTACGTGGTCGGCTATTCTATGCCTCATGATTTTCAACTTTTGAAACCCCTAGGAAAAAGAAGACCATACTGTGATAGATGGCTGGAACAAATGCGTCGCCCAAGACCATCCATTATACAGACGTCCAGAAACAGGCAAATCCGAGGGTTCGTCCAGGATTGTGATGATGTCTGAAGCATCTGCAATGTCCAGTGTCGAAGCGACATTGACAACCTTCTGTAACTACCATGTGTTGCTTCACCTGAACCCAGGTTTCCAGCTGATGAATTGGTCATTAATGTGTCTTACAACAGTGGGAAGCCTTGATGCTCCGAGAGACGTACAAGGTTAGTGAATCCACCTCATCAGTACCGACAACAATTAATATTATTTGCCAGATCATCAATTGCGAGCGAAGGACAGGACAGAATCCGAGATCCATGTGACAATGTCTTTACGGGAAATTTATCACGAAGGTCTGAAACCAGAAGGTCGTGTCTTGAACGCTCTTGACCTGCCACATACAACTTCTGGTTTCAAATATGATCGTCTACCGTAAGTATGTCCCAGATTTCCTTTTGTCATATTCTTACAACTGCTCTAGTATCTTATCCAATCACCGTAGAGCATTTGAAC